>CBVK0100331964.1:0-11092 GCA_900067695.1 Picea abies
AAAAATTACAAAATTACCTCCACAGGGGGAGAAGTGGTACAAGAAATTTAAGATTGCTCCTGAAAAATTGGGTTCAATTTCTCAAAATGCCATCCCCAAACCCTGATTTGAGAAGGGGTATACCAAGAGAAGCATTATTCTCCCCCTGGGATGAAGTGGTTTTTTTTTGCAGAAGTTTATTACTTGTGAAGGACGATACAGTCTGGTTCACCATTACCATGTCCGAATTTTGATGCATCTGGAAGGAGAGAAACCAATGAATATGCCCTACTATCTACATAAAAGCCTATCAAAGATGAGTGAGTTCATAAGAAAGAAAAAGAGACCAGAAACTTCCCTCTACCATAAAGGGCTTATAATGATGATCATAAATGCAGAACTAGAAAGAATGAGAATTTCATGGAGTACCTTCATGGGTCAGCCATTAACTAAGCCAAGGGCCAATTTCATGGAGTACCTTCATGGGTCAGCCATTAACTAAGCCAAGGGCCATAATTCTTCCTCCCAAAAAGAGGTCTATTGAAGCTACAATAGTTGGATCCAGGAGGTCTACCAAGGTGTCTAAGAATGTATTGGGAACAACCTCTATTGTTGAAATTGATACAAAATCGAAAGAAGGTTCGGATAATGAGCAACTTGTTGAAAAATCAAAAGAGAAAAGAGAGCAGGACGATATCATGATCGATCTCATAACAAAACCCGAAGAAGTGGAGCCTCCAAATATGGATTCAGAGAAAAATTCGACAGGATTTGAAATTCCCTCTTCCTCTCCTTCCTCACCTAGGGAGCTAATTGATTCTCACGATTTATCATCTTGTGCACATTTCATTCCAGGATGTAGAGGACAGGATAAGAAGAGAAAAGGAGGTCGAAGACAGGTGGAACCCAATCCATTTAGATTCTACATCCCTAACTACCAGGCTCTCCTTAAACAAAACATAAGACTATTTCTACAGAATAAAAAGCTCAAAAGCCAACTGAAATATCACAAGTTACCACAAAGTAATGTCGAGAATTTGATGGGGGATATTCAGGATGAGGAAGTTTCAGAGGAAAGAGAAGAAGGTTGTGAAAAAGTCCATGTGGAAGAAGCACAAATGATTTTCAACACTTTCTTGGATGATGTCATTACTAATACACATGCCTTCATACAGTTGAAATCATATTTAACCCAATGGAGGAATAAGGATGAGATTTTTTATCTGGGAATCATCAATAAAGAGTCCCATAGGCAAGCCATAGAAAATCTTAAGACCAAATGGTTTTCCATGTACTTGCAAAAAGAACATAAATGGGCTGAAAAGATTAAAAGGTACCAACAGTAGTTGGAGGACACAAGGAAATTAATACAACAAACCATTGAGATTTCATTTGAGGGTATATACAACATAGATCCACCTAGATGTTACTCTCTCTTCTTGCATGACAGATGGACAATTTTCATATTGAGGCAGCTAGCAGCTAGACAGCCCCATGAGATCAAACAATCGAATGACTTTGTTAGTATGTATATTTCTGTAGAGATGAAAGATCATAATTTATTATGTGAACTCTATCTCTACAACTTTATATTTCCAGATAACGCTTGGTGGAATCCCAACCCTGGTGTTGGGGATGTCCAATTACGGGCATTCACTTCCCATATACTCGGTCTTTCTTAGTGGAAAAAGGATGCTGAATTTTACAGGAGAATGGAATCAGAGGTAAGCTTAAATGTAAGGGATGAATACCCTCTCCCTCATCTAATAAAGGACGATCTACAAATATTGAGAGTAGATCTGGGGGATGATGTTACTATCAGATGTTAAGGTTTAAGCTATTATTAGGTTTCTTTTCAATTTACTAGATAACCATTACATAGATATGATCATCGGGAGATAATCATGCAGATGGAAATATTTATTCGTTTCCAACAACCATGCTTCAAAGTCTTCTGCATTCCTATTCTCACCATTTAAAGAAGGTGGCTTGATTTCCCTTATTTTACCTTGCAATATGTCTCCCTCAGGCCTTCTCCTTTGTCTGCTCACAGGGGACACACTTGGGATGCCTCCTGGACCTGAAATTGCATGAGCTCTCCTAGTGGATTTCTATGGGGAATGATGGCACTTTCTCATTCTCCTTGACTTCTTGCCATTCTCATGCCCATCCTTTCTTCTACGGGATCTAGATGATGTCACTTTTCTAGCACTGGTTGCTTTCTTTGTGCTAGAGTATTTATTAGCTTTCCTCTGCAACATGTTCGGACTCTGAAGTATCTCTTCATGGGATTTCATAATCTTCTCATTATCTACCCTATAAATTTTCACTTCTCTTTGTAATATTCTCATAGTCATAGGCTCTTTCCTCTCTCTTCTTCCATTAGATATTGTCTCAGCATTTCCCATGCTGACATGTAACCCTCTAAATTCCTCTCTATGGCTATAGGACCCTTGGGCATCTTCAATCGTTGTGGTTATCATAAAGGGACCAAAATTCCTTCTTGTGCTTCGAAATTCTACAATAAAATATGCATGCAAATAAATTTTTGTTAGACAAAAAGATATACATACACAATTTTGGAAAAGAACACATAAATTTGTCTGCTCTTTAATGCCACTAGTCATCTTCTTTTCCATTGACTATAACTTTTGTCGCCCAAATCAATTTTTTGGGTTGATAGTTGGATTCTACTTTGGAAGATATTTCCAATGACTACTTTCTTTCTCAATTTTGAGTTGTGAGCAAAAAGTTATGGTTGTCTGAATATTGTTAATTTTCCCCTTCTTATACATTCTTCATTTTGGTGCAAATATTCTCAGACACCAACTTCTGGCACTTATAGAAGTAAATTTGTTAATAATTGAAGAAAATTTTGTATGATACAGATAATAATTAGGACAAGGAACTCATAACAACTCTCCCAAAATGTGCACTTCTGCAAAAAAACTTTAGTAAACCAAAGTTGTCTAGATTGATGAATACATAATGTCGAGTAAACAAGATTTTCCAGATTTTCCATCTGGGGACACTTTTCCTCTGAAAATCCCCAAAATGCTAAAAAAGTGGCTCAAAATAGTGGATTTTTCCCTATTTTAGCATCCCCATTCCAAACCACTTTGGATTTATTCAATTTCTTCCTTGGTTACTTCCATGCCTACCTTATGGACTCTCTCCAAGAATTTCAGCTTGATCTGAACTTCTTCCAATGATCTAGACCTAAATCTTAAAAAAAAACTAATTTGTACTTCCTGACAAATATAAGATGAAATGGTCAATGGCCCTCTTTGAAACTTTTGTATCCCTCCTTACCTCAGAAAAAACACAAAATTTTCATCTCATTCTGAGTTATTATGCTCTTGCTATAGCCAAAATAAGATTTTGGCTCCAGGGTTAGTTTTGTTTTGACAATGTGGAACAATTTTTCCTATGTGGAATCCTTGTTGTTGTGTCTATTGATGTGGAATTCAGGGTCATTTTGGCACCCTGACATGATTCCATGTCGTCCTCCTATCTTACCTCATCATCCTTCTCTCTCTCTTTATCCTGTTTCTCTTTGTTGACCTTAAACATTAGTAAAATATGAATATTTTATGGTTCCCACCTGCCGAGTTGGCACACCTCTAACATTGAATGGGATAAGGGTCCCACCTTGACTAATATACTCCACGTGACACCCCTTCATTGGTCGTAGGGATAGGTAGGTCTCATCCCACACCTTTACCTTAGTGCGCGCGAACTTGCACAACTCCCATATCTAACGGTGGAGATCGTGCGAGATCAACGATTGAAAGACCACGCCGCATCCCAAAAGTGCACGGTCGTTAACATCCTTTTGGGGCACGATAGTGGTTTTCCTCATGCTACTTGGCATGATATTTATGGTGTCACATGGTACAAGGCCTCAGTCCAAAATTGACCTCTACCCATGCGACAATGGTTTATGGTTTGGGCATACCACCGCCTCATGCAAATCTCACGTCACTTGCCACCGTGCTACCAACTGCTACTGTGGACCTACTATCGTGTACCTACCACATCACCTCTTCCACGTCACTTCTACCACATCATCACCACATGGTATCCATGTCATGTTGACATCATGTAAAAAAAAATTCCCAAAATTTCCCAAATTTCGAATATTTTCCAATTTTCCAAAAAAAATGCATAATTCTGAAATTTTGTCAGGGTCGTCATGAGACCCTAAATTAAGCTTACAAATGGTCGATTTATTCTTGGTGCATATCAATTCATCCTATGCACCAAACTTTGACACTTTTATGTCGAAATCTCAACCAATTTCACTGTATAAATTGGGGCTTTTTCCCAATTTTGTCCAATTCTTCATGGCTACACTATAATTTCCATAATTCAACCAATTACAAGCCCAACACATGTTTATTTAAAGATTAAAATTGGGTATTTAACCCCTGAACTTGAATGCACCAAAAATACATGCAATCTCCTCACTCTTTTGCCTGGAAAAATATGACAACCACATTGCAAACATTCTCTGAGATTTAACTCTATTATTTTAGCTTCCGCGTGTCGATTATGGCACATACAAGATCATTGTTTGAACATATCACTCTGAAACCATTATGTAACGGTCCCCACCTTAACGAGGGGACATTATTTGCGGAAAAACACATAAATTCAAAATTTTCTTTTGCTAATTAATTCTTGTAGCTTACCAGCTACAAATTGAACAATTTTTTAACTAAAATTTGATACCCATAACTAAATGCATCTATAGAATTCCAAAACAACATAGTGGAGCCATAAAAACATCTACAATAATGCATAAAAAATATTCTCATGTACAGGGTAAAACACAACCATACAACTCATAAGATAACTGAGAAAAAAAAATAAACACTTATCTTTTAAATCGTTTGTGCAACCAACTGCTTGGGAAAGACATTCCACCCAGCCATAGACCTATTGCTTCAGTTCTCAACATAAATTCACCCCCGATATGGGGATAGTAACCACAAGATAAGGGTGCCTCTAATAGTCCACTCACAACTCTAAATCCACAACCCACTGGTATTCTCCTACAACTATCCTGAATTTCCTCGAGCTCTCTTCCTCTTGACCTACCCAACCCAAGGAATGTACCCCTTCAATTTTCTCAGTCCCTCGAGCATCCCATTCGTTTATTAGTGTTTCTCTAGAAAACTAAACCAATAATCTCTCAACTGGGAACTCAAAGGAGCTTATTGTTAGGAAAAATACTAGCAAAAACAACAACAATACTTGATGTTACAATGCAACTTGCTCGTGAGTTCACTATTCAGGCCTCACAACTTAGCTCTTCAATTTATAGCTCCATTATGCTCCAAAACCACTCCAACATGCTCCATAATTCACCCATCCTTCTTAGTTTAGCTCCAGTGCTCTCTCTTATTTTATCTGTCCTTGTTGTTCATGAAAAAACTTCATATTCTCCCCCATACAAATTTTCTCTATTTTCCCAAAATAGTTGACTGCACACTCTGCCCAATGTTGATTTTACAACAACCCCCATGCTTCCAATAACTATGGATGTCACTTCTACACCCACACCTGTTAGGTTTTTAATGATTGGGCTCTCATACACTCAAACAAAAAATAGAAGTTGTCCCCAATGGTAATAAAATAAAAAAATATGGGTTGAATTAATACCCATAATTAATTTCCTCCTTGGATCCCTCTTAGACACTCTTAAGAAATCCCTCTCTTGTGTATAAATCAAGCCCCCTCTCTGTCCACATTCCGAGCAAATAGTATCACATTATATTTAATAAAATAAAAAATAGAATTCACATTTTACATCGCTTAACCATAGCCATTTTTATATCTACATTATACATAAATTAAAATGAGGATTATAGTGGGGATGTTACATCATACCCCCCAAAGGGGATCTTATCCTACCTAATCCTCCACCAAAGAAACCTACATAGGGTAGACAAAATGATTCCATGGATATGGAATCCATGCAAGAAATTATTAAAAGACTATCCAATGAAATAATTGATATGAAGTAAAGTTTTGGAGAAGGAAATTCCAATCAGAAACAATACATGTTGTTTGTTAAAAGACCTACTTCTCCCATATCTATTGAACCACCACCTGCCAATTTGAATATTGACCTAAAAAGAGTGTCCATGGAAAACTACTATAACTTTCAACAATATGATCATTCTGAGAAGACCTACCCATAGTGGATAAATGTGATGCATTTGGTGACAATCAAGAGGAGAATTGGAAGAAGAATCATTTGAACATTTTAGTTAGACACCCATGGCTCTATCAAAGATGTTTCCTAGTGTGAATTTGTTTGAGGATGATGAGGTGATAGAATAAAAATTAGTATTCCAACCTAGAAGTATGGGACCTGTTCCTCAACGAAAACCAGTTGTGTCCCAAAATCTAAACAAAAAGAAAAAATGGACTATGAACCTTGCTATTAAGCCTCTTCCTATAATATCGGATGTGCATAAACCTTTAATCAACTTTTTTAAAACCATGGAATACAATGTTCTCTAAAATATAAAGAAAATAATAGCACACATTTTGATGCTCAACATCTATAAAGTTCCACAAGGACACAAGTTGTTGTTGAAATCCTTGAAAGTAGATGAAATACAACCTTTAACTGCTAGAAAAATAGAAAATACAACAATAGTTAAAAACACGCTCAAATCAACAATTAATGTTGTGCTTAAAGAAGAAATATCTAAGTCCATGACTCCTCCTTTCTTACTAAATTTTGGAATATTCAATCATAATGTGCATAATTTTCTAGTAGATTTAGGTGCTTCCTCCAATGTAATGCCATACTCTATTTGGAAAAATATGAATGCTACACCAATGGAATGTTCAACACACATCACTCAACTTGATAGGTATGAAGTTAAGATAATTGGTGAGCTAAAGGATGTTATCTAACCCTAAATTTCACTAGGTGATATATATTATCGTGGAAAATATCCATGACGCATATGGTCTTGTACTTAGTAGGGAATACATGAATAAATTACAAGGATATTTCATGATATATTAGTCACACCTCTAGCTTCCATGGAATGGACAATCAAATAAGATCAAGATTTATAGAGAAAGATATATGGAATGTCTTGTAACTAATATTGAGGACACTAATGAACCTTCATTATCATAATTTCCCGTTGTTGATGTTTGTAGCATTAGATAGGTACTTATGCATGGGTCTATGCATCTGGACGTGTGGAAGTCGTCCAAATCCTTCTACCTTAGTAATTTACTTTAATTAAAATAATTATTAAAGTAAAGTGATTTTATTAATTAGTTAAGTGTTGGTGCATGCCAATTTTGGGGAGAATCAAGGAAGTTTTGAAGGAATCGAAGCAGTTCCAGAAAATAGGGGAGAGCACCGGAAATAGATGAAAAGCAGCGCCGGAAACAGAGGAAAACCAGTGCCGAGAAAAGTAGTTACAAAGTGGACAAAATGTTGTGGAGAAGCTGGAAAGTGGACAAGAATTGACTTGGAGCAATGGTTGGATCGAGGACCAGTCGAGATTAAGTCAAGAAGAAAGTAGACAGACCTAATCCACTTAGGGTTAGGTTTTTTGTAAGGGATTTGTCCCAATTTTTGTATAAGTAGAATGTATTAGGATGATGAGATGTTGGTCCTTTTTGTGGTGTGTATTGTTGAGGTTGTAGTAGATCCTTGAGTTGAGTAAGGAGTCTTGTGGAGAGACTTTTGTGATTTGTGGAGATCGAATGTAATGGCAGAAGAAATGTACAGTGTGCAGCAATAGATCATACAATAATATGAATAAAAAGACAAAGTGACAAATATTTGTGGATGTAGCCACAGAGGGGCTGAATCACTGTATACATGTGTTTTGTGCAAATGTATGCAGTGCTTCTGATTTTATTTTCTTTAGTAATTTTTTGATGAACATGTTAAATGATAATGGAAATAACATTGCGCACTAAGAATGAACTAATGGAATTTTTAGAATAGATCTAATTAAATGAATGTTATAGCTAGTGTTAAAATCAGAATCTTGTGTTACAATAGATAAATACATGTCATTGAACACATGTCGCTATAATGGTTAATGAATTCCTATTAGAATATTTGTGAAAAATGGTCTAGAATAAGATCTAGTGAGCATTTGAGGGATAACAATGAGTATATCCAATGCCTCTAAGAGAGAAAAACATCCCATCCCATGGTTGCAAACATATGAGTCATGTGGCTACCCATAGAAGCCATCTTGGGTGAGACTACACAATTCACTTTGTGCGTTGTGTTTCGTTCTGGTATTGAGAAGGGCCAATGGTTGAAATGGTTGTTGGTAATTTTGTATTTAGAACCTTGGTCAGCCCATAGTAAACCAACAATGGTTTCCTTGTCAGTTGGAACTCAAAAGATTATATCGGGAGGGATGTATCATGAATTCTAGTGTGAGGGCTTAATAAAGGGGATTTTTTTATGTTGGAACCCCATGAAAGAGGAGATTGAAAGATGATTGATAGCTCAGGAACTAGAGTTTTCCCACAAAGATAATAGAAGCTCTATGTTTAAGCCAAGACAATATTTGGAAAGATATGTATTCAACGAAATACATGAGAGTTTATTTAGTGAGTTTCCCAAGCTATTGCAAGATTGGATACCATGGTTGAAAGCTACTCATATGATAAATAGAGTTAGATCAGTGGAGTGGACAAAAGAAAGTATTGCACAGTTAAAAGGGTAAATAATAAATTCACGCGTGTAGTATATTTCTAGATATACAACATTGTAGTGGGGTATATCACTGAGTTTGTAGTAGATACATCAAATTATTATAGTGTAGAAAAGTAGGATTTTCTTAAGGGTCCAAGGAGAAGGTACATCAGGTCGTTGTACACTTCAATCAAAAGATTATTGCATGATAAAAGGGTATTAACCATGGAATCATATCACTAAACTACCCTGTGTGCATGAGGAAGTTAGGGGAAACACTGAGGAAGGTCTGAGCTGGAGGGGTAAATGGATAGAAAAGAGTGCAATAAATAGAAATATCCCATTATGATGGATCAAGAGGATATCTAGGAAATTATACAAAAGGCAGGAATGGCACACAGTTGCAAACCTTACCAATATAAGCTTAATATGAAGAAAAGAGCAGTAGTTGAGAGGGAAGGCTTGGAGAGTGATGAGGAATAGGTAGAGGATCTCTGTGTTGTGGAGCACATTGAAGAAATATTGCGTGCCACATATAAAACAAAGACTAGAGGAGTGGGATCTAATGAGGAAGTAGATACCCCTGTCCATATCCAAATCAATGTAGAACCTACAACCCCATCTATGATTAACACAACAACAAACAAATAGTTGTTTAGAGAACCAGTGACTGATGGTCAGAGGAATCTAGGAGATCAAAATATAAGTGAGGGTACAATTGGAAGTACCAGTAGAAGTATAGGTAGTGGTACAAGTGGAAGTACCAATAGAAACAACAGTGGGAGTTCAAATTCGAACAACAATACATAGATAGTAGTACCACGTGGAGTAGGTACAACACATTCAATAATGGTAGGAATAGATCCAACAATAATATTACTAGAGTTTCATGGGGATGGATAAGAAGACCCAGAGAAGCACCTATTCGTGTGTGAGTTAATATTGGAAGTGAAAAGAGTCACTCATGAGGAACAAAAGTAGTGCAGTTAGCAATAACATTCAAAAACCGTGTGTTGGATTGGTATATGACTCTAGCAATGAACAATCCATAGGGTGCACCGAGAACAGTAGACAATATCCAATAGGAATTATTCACTGAGTTTAAGAGGTCGAAATCAGAGGATTAGTTTATGAATAAGATTATTGAGGTTAGACAAAAACTAGGAGAATCTGTATGGGACATCAATCAAAATTTCAATACATTGAAAGGTAAATTGAAGTATCACATTTCTGACATGCAACAAAGATAGTTTTTTATAAATTCTATGTTACCACATTTCAAATATCCATTGAGAAAGAAGGAATTTCAAACCTAGGTAGAGGCACTACAAGAAATGATGCAGTTAGAGGAGAATCAATATAATCAAATAGATCCATCTATCGAGGAGTTGAAGGAACACCTGAAGAACTTGATAGTGCAATTGAATTAGAATAAAAGTAGGGAGAAAAGAGAATCAATGTGGTGTACCCTATGAAGATTAGAGGGACATCATAAGAATGAGTGTCATACATTTGCATAGTACCTGGGAGTAGGGATACTGAATCCATTTCCTACAGGAGGGCCTTGGTGTGAAATATGCAAAACAAATGGGAATGATCCTTATCACTGCCCTTGATGTAGAAGTACAAGATAGAACTGAAGAGTAAATTTTGTAACTTTTGTAAGTCAGTAGGACATGAAGAAAAATATTGTAGAACTTTGAAGTTAATGAAGGAAAGAACCTCAGATTCAGACAGGATCAAGTTTGAGTTGATGGAAGGATAGACTACACGATATTTTGGTAATGTGCAACAATTTCAAGCAATGCCACAGTTTCAACAACTCCTGCGATATAATCAGGCACCACAATATCATAAAAAAAACATGGATCCATAGGGGAATATAGGAGGATTCATAGGTAGAGGAAGAGGAGGAATGGGTAGAGGTAGAGGCCCTATTATCTACCATAATTGTCAACAACAAGGAAACTATGCTAGAGATTGTCTTGAACCAACAAAAACATGTATGTATTGTCGCGTAACAAATCACGTGACATAATAGTTCCTAAAGTTAATGACAAAGATCCAAGAGAAGAGGAATATCAACAACCAGAATGTTCAGTGGATTGTTGCAAAAATAAGGGATCCTAGGAGGAACATAAATATAGTGACTAGAGGAGGAGTGAAGACAGGAGAATATATGCAGGATCAGAAGAAGGAATCTTAATGTTGGATTCGGAAGAACACTCAGCCACATCAATAGTTTGATGCAAAGAAAGAGAATGAAACTTTCAAACAAGAAAAGAAGGAGTTTCTGAAGGATAATGAAGCATTCACATCAAACATTGCACATAGGTATGATACTCCTTTTTTTTATATGCCTTAGTCTTTGGATCATACTTACAAAGGAGAGAAAATAGAGAAAGTAAG
>CBVK0100331972.1:0-11592 GCA_900067695.1 Picea abies
AATTGGGATTGTAGACCCCCTCCCCCCAAGGTCCATGAGAACATTTGGACCATTGATCTTTCCACATCCACGAAGTAGTGGAAGAATACGCGAGGTGGGATAGATCTGAGCCATCAGATCTTGAGCAGATACCCGTCAGTCGTCGGATCTGACAGAAGTTGCACGAGGGTTAAGCTCATGAACAGAAAGAAAAATCCCAAAAGGAGGGTTGGCTCATCGGGGTTTCATGTATTGGGAAATCGAAAGTCTCGATGACATGAGATCGGGAATCTCCATGGGAAATTACCCGGAAACAATCTGGACCGTCCATTAGTGGAGACACGTGGCGGAGATCGAGGCGTCAGGAGTCGAGATATCGACATTCCCATGGACAGGAGATCGGGTAAGTCCACCTTGAAAACCCTGACACAAATCTAGGTCGTCCATCTGAGAGAGGACGTGTGTCACGTGATCGTCCATTCCAGAGATCCGGGCACTAGACATCGGGATATCGGCATTCGAGAAATCAGAGTTCCTGAGGTCGTGAAAGTCGGGACATCAGAAGTCTCGAAAACATGAGGAGCAATCTGAACCGTCCATTCACTTGGGACGCGTGTCAGAGATCTGAAGGGAGTCGGAGTTCGGCATTTCGCGAGTCCTAGGGACGTGGCATCCAGGACATCAGAAGTCATGAAATCTCGAGAGTTAACCAGGACCGTCCATTAGAGGAGGACGTGCGGCAGCAATCAGAGTTGTTGGGGAAAGTCTGACAGGAAGTCGTCTATCGGCATTTGGGTCATTGGGATATCGGGAATCCCGGTGACAAGGTGTTTAAGCAATTCGAAATCGCAAAGTCCGAAACCCCGATGAGGAGGAAAGTGCCATTGTGGGCCAGCTATTAGCATAGCGGAGAATCAGGATTCGAGGGATCGACAATCCCGTGGGAAAATGCATTTCATCATTTGAAACCTTGAAGCCCCGCTAGGTGGTATGACTGTGGTCATATAGAGGGAGGTCGTGTGGACCAAAAGGTCTAGCCCAGGGGACTAGCGGAAGCTGACGTCATATCAGGGATTCCGGGGACAAAATGTTTATGCATTTCAACATTGCGATGTTCGAAACCCCGATGGGAGACAAGGTTGTGGTCTTGTGATATAGTGGTCATGTGGGCCAGGAGTCTAGCCTGGAGGGCTAACGGAATTTGGAGCACATCGATATTTTGAAGCCCAAAAACCCGAAGGAAGGATAAGGCTACGCTCTTATGAAATTAGTGGTCACTTGGACCAGAGTTTAGCCAGGAGGAGCTAAGGACGAAAGGAGCACATCGGAAAGTCAGAGTTCGAGGATTCAATAGGACAGGAACTCTGGACATCGGGAAAGACAAAACCCCGAAACCTGAAACTGAATCAGGGAAGTGTCACTGACGCGTGAAGAAGGAGGTCGTGACAGGGAATTAAAGACCTATGGATCGGGTTTGGCATTTCCCTGCTGTGAGCTTCGGGGATTCTCATTGTTGAGAAATCAACGAAAAAATTTGATTTTGGGTAGTGGGTATGTTACAGTCTATATGGAAGAGTAACAATGGATACATGCCCTTTACTTCTCAAATTTTAAATTTTAGGGGCAGGTTGAGTGGCTTGTATTTCCCCTACTGATAGTTCTCCTACTGCATCATTCTCATAGTTAAGTTCCCAGTCCCAAAGGAACATGGTTTCTTCCCCTATCACTTCCCCCTTCTCAATAGTTTCATGATCTCCAGCTTCTTAGAATGGTTGGCTCAATGGAAGGTGCAAAATTTATCCATCCCTACCTGCTCTAGGTTTAGATTTAGAATATAAGGTTTTGGTGGCTTTTGTGGGGTGTTGGATTTTTTGTGGAAAGGTATAAATGTCCTTTAGTTAGTTGTTCCTTCCCCATAATTCCTTTTTAGGTCATGTTGATGGGTTTGGATTCATAATTCTCAACAATAGGGATTAAAACCAAGGATGAGGCCCAATTAGACTCCTCCTTGTTTGGTATGGAATAATCCTCCAGGTTATTGGTCTAACAACCATTCAATGGGAATTAAAGTTATTTTTGTATTTTCACTTCGTTATTTTTATGTCTTATAGGTTTTATGAAAATAAATGTAGAAAAAAAAAATTAACTTAATGAATTTGAGGGAATTTGTTCTACAGGATAACCTATGAAATAATCAATGGAAACCATTAACGACTTTTCATTCTTTTGGATATAATTTGTTTCAGGTCCAATTACCGCATGAGAATTTCCAAGAAAACGTAGATAAGATAAAGTTGAAAGAGATGGAAATTATACTAGTGAGGATACCAAGGAATTAATTCTAATAGTATCACATGCATAAACAACAGAAGCTACAAAACAACTATAAAAGAAAGCAACTATTCATTGACATATACTTAGAAATTCATTCAAACATATAATATAGCTTAACAATATTGAAATCCTACTCGATGCATGTGATGTTTAATTATTTGTAGAATAATCCATTGTAAAGAGAAGATGCACATAAATTCAACAACCACAAAAATCTCTGGACTCCAAGGGAGTTTCCGAATTCAGTTTTGAATTAGTTCTTTGCTACAATTCTTGAAAAATGACTTCAAAGGAAAAAAAGCCCTATGGAGATTGATATCCTTATTTTTAATCAAAACTACAACTTTAAAATAGAACAAAGCAAAAAAGTTAAAAAGTAGAAAATCTTGCATGTGCCTATGACTTCTGCAGATTGAATGAATCTGTGAATGCATGTTTAGTGTCATAGCTAGCCCATTGCTAAAATAACTCTTTTCACATATGATTGTGTGGGGATCCATGTTGATCCATGGGAAAACTCAAGTTCTCCTTTTCATTCCTAAAGCATTGAGTATATTTTTCTATTTTTGGAATTAGCAACTCCAGTTTATCATCCATATTTTTTTTCCCTTGGAAAAATCATAATTTTTATTTTCAAGAAGAAAAAGAAAATTACATTCTACATAAATGCATTTTGAACCAGGCATTTTTCTGATGTTCTGGACAAAAAAATAACCCAGAAGACACAAAAATCGGTGGTCTTAATTAGTACATACTCCAGTAGATATCGTAAGGGGTCCCCCATACATTTTAAAGTTAAAGAGTTTTCCAAAAGGTGGTATAAACCACAATACAATGAAGCTGTCATACATCAAGAATATGCAGACCCATCAAAAAACTAGCCAAGGATGTGAGTTGTTGAGCATAAATAGCCATATAACATTACCATCTGAATCAATACACATGTTCATAAAAAGCCAGTTCATTAAAAAGAGAGACCTCCACCTGTTGAGACAGTATATGAAGTTGAAGAGGAGTCTCATCAACTGCCATTTAACCTGGTAACAACCATAAATTGTTTAGAACATCATCCAAAAAGGAATTAAATCATAGGCAAAAAAGGATATTCTGATGAGGAATCCCCATCAGATTATGAGACTGTTATGTGCCCTTGAGCCAAATGAACACATGTTTTAGAGAGGCGATCAACTGCCTCATTGCGCTCCCTGAAGACATGTTTTAAAGAGAAGTAGTCAAAAGTGGATACAATTCTCAAAACTTCTTCAAGTAGTGGTTGCAACAATAGATTATGACAAATTTGTGTTTTCCTTATCCAGTTAATAACTTACATCGAGTCTCCAAAAACTTGTGTGGTCTGAACAACCTTTTGTTTTGCAAAGAGGAGTAATATTTTTAATGCCAAAAGTTCTGCATGATTATTCTTTCTTGGTCCAAAACCCATGGAAAGGCTGAAAGAGTGGGTGGAGGACAGAAAAAGGATAACTCCTCCGCCGCTTTGGGCATTGTTTACTTGTGAAGCTCCATCAAAGAAGGCCCATGGAGAGGAAGGATCAACTGTATCAAGTTGGATGACTATGATTAGATTTGTACCTTGAACCTGTGGGAAATGGGATAAAATGCTAAAACCTTGTGAAGATATGATTTCTAAAGAGATGTCTTATCATGATAAATAGAGGCATTTCTAGCCAGCCATACACCCCATGTGATAACCAAGGGGAGGGATTTTATGCTTCTCTTTGAGTGGTCTTGACACCATAATTTCCAAGCCTCTTCGATAGTTATCCCTTGCCAATTGCATTGTTGGCCTAAGTTTTGGGCATAAGACATCCATACTTGTTTTACAAATGGGAAATCAATGAAGAGATGAATAGTAGATTCTTGAATATTTTCTCACAAGGAAAACCAACCCGGCCCTTCAATTTTCATGTATTTCATTCTATCCCAAGTAGGGATCTTACTAACAATTGCATACAACATGAAGATTTTTGTTTTTGGGGGGCCTTTGAGTTTCCATAGGCCTTTCCACCACCAAGCAAGTTCTTGTTGGTGTAGTAGGATATGTTGTTGAATGTATCCCAGCTTTGGCGTGTAAACACCTTTTGGAGAATGCTCCTAGAATGATTCATCATCTTTATCCACAATCCTTATATGGGCAACATTTAGGCCTGCAACACATTTGTTCCAATGGAGCACCATTTCTTCATTCAAACCGACTTGAATATAGTTCAGCCAAGCTTGAGCCCATAGAGTTGAGTGAACTGGGTCTACAATTTGATTTAAGAAAATAAAACCATTTTCCTGTATTATAGCCTTGGCTTTGTCAGGTAAAATATGAGCACAACCACTACCTGACCATGGGTATGTACCCAATATTACTTTGTTTCCATTTCCAATCCTCCATGCCAACCCATCGCCCATAACCGAGAAGGATTTTAGCAAAGCTTTCCAAATGATAGAGCAGTTGTGCCCCAACTTGATAGGTTTTCTGATCCAATCCTCCAATGGGACTAGGTGGATGTATTTATGATTTATAACCTTAGTCCAAAGATTCTGAGAATAAATTATCTTCCATATAAATTTAGCTGCCAAGGATTTTGAGAAC
This sequence comes from Picea abies, assembly GCA_900067695.1. Classification (NCBI taxonomy): domain Eukaryota; kingdom Viridiplantae; phylum Streptophyta; class Pinopsida; order Pinales; family Pinaceae; genus Picea; species Picea abies. Next base: position 4,916 of record CBVK0100331972.1, read on the forward strand.
ATATGGATGTTTTTTAGGCCCCATCCTCACAGGGCTTTTGGAATTGCTATTCTCTCCCATTTGACCCACGATAATGCATAGTGATCTTTAGAGCTTGCCTGGAGGAATTTGAAGCATAATTTTCTGATTTTTTCCATGAATCCATTTGGAATCCATGCCAAGGAAATCTAGTATATTGGAATTGCTTCAAGGACTGATTTTACCAGCACCAATCAACCCACTTTAGACAACCACCTAAAACTCCAAGATTTTAATCTTTTTCCAATTTTAGTATGAGCCAAGACCAATCTTCTTTCATGTAATTGTTTGGCTTGAGTTGAAAATGTCCCAGGTATTTAAACCCCAAGGCCAAGTCTTGTTGAGAATATGGGAAGGATGCCTGGTAAAAGTATCTTTTCAGCAGATTCCATATTGTGTACGGACAAAGTGGACTTTCTTTCATTGTTGAACATCCCATTTGTTGTCCCAAATAGTTCAAGAATGGATTGAAGAGAAATCGCATCACCCTTTCTCCCATTACAAAAGATAAGAACATCATCGACAAAGAGGAGGTGGGTGACACATAAGGTTGAAGATATTTGAATCCCCTTAAAAACTCCTTTTCTTTTTGCATCCACTAGAGCCCTGCTAAGACCTTCAACAACCAACACAAAAAGTAGTGGTAAAAGGGGGCATCCCTGTCTAAGTCCCCTTTCTGGTAAAAATAAAGGGGAAGGCACACCATTTATGAGTACAGAAAAATAAACAATAGTGATGCAACTCATTACCCTTTTAATGAAAGGTACATCAAACCCCAAGTGGGTAAGAAGAAGCCTGATGTATAACCAGTTGAATCTGTCATATGCCTTGGATAAATCAATCTTGAAGATTGCCCCTTTTATCTTTTTTGTTTTAATAGAGTGTAAAACCTCATGTGCCACTCCTATAGCTTCATGAATTTGCCTCCCTTCCAGGAAGACAAATTGTTCACAAGAGATGTGTTCAGATAGAACAAACTTTATTCTCCGAGAGATAATCTGGAAATGATCTTGTAAATGCAATTACAAAGCAAAATTGGCCTAAAATCCTGCAGGGAGAGGGGGGACATCCTTTTTTGGAATAAGAGAAATGAAGGTAGCATTGAGTGGGGGATATATATGGCCTTTGGTGCAGGATTCTTCCACCACCTGAAGAATATCATGGCTAATGAAATCAAAGACAAATTGAAAAAATTCAATCGTCCACCCATCCAGCCCCGAACTCTTTTCCTTTTGAAAATTGAAAATAATCTCCTTTAATTATTTTTTTGTAACTTCCTCCATTAAATCTATGTTTGTATCTTCATCCACAAAACTCAAAAAAAACATGGCCATTATGATTATTTCAGCAATATATGCTTGAGGGTTGCTACTGGATAGATTTTGAAAATGTTATTTTCCAAGATGTGTCAGGCCTTCAAAAGATGTGACCTCCCTTTGTGCCTGGTCTTGAAGACTCCATGTGGTATTTGCAACTTTCTTCCCTTTTGCATAATCTTGGAAAAATTTTGTGTTTTCATCTTCATTTTCTAGCCAGAGTGCCCTGCTCTTTAGTCTCCATGTAGCTTCCCGATCTTCCAGAATCTTCCTCTTACGTTTCTCTAGTTCAATAAATTTAGCGTTGGAATCCTCGGGGGGAAACCCTTCTGCATTTGAAATAATATTCTCTTGAATTTTGGTTTCAATAACCTTTAGTTCCTGATATTCTTTTTCTTTCATCCCTCGAGCCCATTCTTTGGTTTCCTTATTGACATTTTTGAGGTTACCCAACAGATGGATGGTCATGGAAGACAAGGGATGAGCATTATAGGGAATCCAATGGGATTTCACTAGGGCCTGAAATTCCTCATCCTTCAGCTAGGTTGAGTTGAATTTGAAAGGGATAGACAGCTTCCAAAAGTCACCTCCAACTTCCGTAAGAACTGGTGCATAATCCAATTCCCCTCCACTACCAACCCATTGTTTAAATTGTAGCTGGGAGCACGGTAATCGATCTACAATCAAGAATATGTCCAATATTTTAGTAATTCTTTCCTCCCCAAATCTTTTGTTTCTCCATGTAGGAAAGAGTTTTAATGGTTCGAGACCCGAGAGGTGTTTGGACTCCAACCATTGAGTAAAAAACTCAGTTAGAGGATCTGGCCTTGCCCTAGGACCGCATGATTCTACTGCTCCCAAAGAAAAATTTAGGTCTCCACCAATAATTAAATCTTCATTTTTTAGAAAGGATTTGTAGGCTAGAGTTTCCCATAAATGAACTTTGTCCACATTTGGCCCATAAATATTTAGAATTGAGAATTCTCTACCAAATTCAACAGAGCGACAATTGAGGCCTAGTCCAGAGTCACACCCCCAAGTTCCAATTAATTTGACTGATTTGGTGTTCCATCCAATTCCAAGGTCTCTCGATCTCTCCCGCGCATCTGAACCAACAAAACTCTAGAGAGGGAAAAAAGATTCGAGGAAGGAAGATATTTTGTCTTCTTCCCCAAGGGTTTCTTGTAGAAGAAGGATGTTTGGTTGATAAACCTCCACCAACCTTTGGAGGGATATTTATTCGATGGGTTGGCCACCCCTCTATAGTTGAAGGAGAGAAGTTTCATTTGGGTGGCCCTCCCAGGGCATACTACGCTCTAAGTGCCTTGTAAATTGTTTGTTGTCTTCCATTTTCCAGATAAGATAAAGCCTTGTTCTAGGCCTCGGAAAGGAATGATTTCTTTCCCCTCCCTTTTTCCTTTGATAGAGGAAGGGGATTCCTTCCAAGGCCCTTTTTTTTTCTTTTATTATCTCCATTAACCAACACCTAAAAATTTCTCAGGAAGTATGCAAGTATGCAGTTGAATCTTCCTTTGAATTTTTGGTGGAGGAGGATTCTTTCAAAATCACAGACAAGGATAGGGATGGAGTATCATCATTTTGGGAACACATGGCTATGGGGGGACCTATTGGGGAAAAAGAAGGGCACCTCTCCAGTCCATAGGAGAAAGATAAAGGTTTCAGGGAGTTGGACCAATTTAACCCTAGCATAGAAAAGGACGTGATCATAAAATTAACAAGAGGGTGACAAAGAGGAAAGCTTACCCAAAAAAAGAGATGGCCCCTAGAAATATTATTGAGATAAATTGTTGGGATGGGGAATAATCTCCATAACTTGCTAAGGTTGATTGTTTTTGTCTTCAATCTAGACCTTAGCCAACTCCATGTTGTTTGGGTTGTTCTGAGGATCTGCTAGTTGAGCTCTGGAGCCCTGTGAATTATCAGACTTCCCTTCCTCAGGTGACCTCCCATCCAGAGATTTTCTTGCCAACCTTTATTTGGATATGGGAAAAATCTACCCCTATTTTTTACCATGAAAAGGAAGAAAAGGAAGGATGAATTGGTTTTCCAGATGACCATGTATGTGGCATCCCCTGCAATAGAATGAGATTCCTTCATAATCCAGTTTTTGAATGATTGTTTTTTCCCCTATTTTGATTGTCATTTATTCTGCTAATCCACCCCTCATATCCACCATTATCAATATTATTGCCATCATCATCTCATCCCTTGTACTGAAGCTCATATCGACATCCAAAAAAGTCTCGATTGCATTAACAAGAAGGCGGAACCCCTCAGAGGTCCAAAGTTCAAGAGGGAAGGCAGGGAGTCTTACCCATAACAGATCCACATCCATTTTTTCCATGCTAGGGTCGAACAAAGGGTTCCATGTTTTAAGCAGCAGCGATGAAGAATATATTTTCCATGAAGAGTTCAAGACTTAGACGACATCTTCCACAGAGGAAAATTTGAAAAATATCCATCCTTTTTTCCAGGAGTTTAACACTAGCCGGACTGCTAAGCTTTTTTGACGAATAATTTGCAACCCACTCTTTTATGGATTTTTCCCCAAAACGTCGTCCATGGGCCTTTCCTACAACTGCTAGCTCCGACATAGCCTCCACTTGCGCTAGTGTAATATCCTAACCCACCTCAATCTGAATATATCTCACTGAAGATTTCACACACTTAGAATTATTTTTCTTTGGGGCTGAGGGTCCTAGACCTGCTTTGATGTCCGGTTGCCCAATAGGGGGAGTTAGGGTTTTCTTTTCTAGAGGCACTACCACCTGCAAGCGAGGGGAAAATTGACCTAGATTTTCACTGGCTGTAATGGTTGGAATTGTTTCCCCCCCATCATGTGAACAAGAAACACGATGGTCCATAGGAGAATCAATAGAGAAACCATACACCTCTGGAGTAGCCTTGGATGCTTCGAGATCCTTAAGGAAATCTTCAATCAAGGAGGGATAAATTAGCCGTACTATCTATTGAGCTGAAAAATCATCGAATTTCAATGGGTAAGGAAGTGAAGACATGCATGCCGTCAAGAGCTGCATTTTTCGAGAATGCGGGACCACAAGGGTTCCTCAGACAATCGAGGGGAGCAGTATCTTGGGTTCAAAACAATTCTTCCAACCCTAACTCCATACCCAAACCCAATGGGGTAGAATATGACAACAACGGTGCAGAGGAAGGGTTGGGAGGATCTAACGGCAGATGCACAAAAAGATGAGTCGAGATATTCTCCATACCTGACCGCATTGAGAAGAAATGTTTAGGCTTTAAGTGAAATAGAAATTCACTTAAGTAGAGGTTCTTCTGTAGTGAAAACCATAACATTATCTACATTTTTTTCCTTCTCTTCTGCTTTCTCTTGACAATAACTTGCTTTCGACGATTATAAGTAATAGATTCGAGGTCAACTACTTCATCCAACAATTTAGGAATTGGTTGATCACACCATAATATGATATTTTCTAACTGCCCAAGGTATGAAACTGTTCCAATTTTGGTTCTTTTCCTTTGTCCATTACCCATGTCTCCTTAGGTTTTTGAGTCTAATTAGTTTCCTTAGAAGTAACTTCTTCCTCAACCTAGGTACCTAACTTAGAAACCTCTTGCTCATATTTAATCAAATCAATGGCTTTTGTAGGAGGCACTATGGACCGAGGCTCCTGTTGTCTCTCTAATGCTTTCTTGGCTGTAATATCAACATCACTTTGTAATTTTTCTGTTATTTTATGCTACAACTTATCTTCCTAGATTCTCCTTATTTCCTCTACCTCTTGCTTCTTCTTTAAGTCTTTAGCAATTATATTATATTCTTCCTCTTATTTTTTCTTTCTTCTTGGTCTCTACGTCTTGACAAATCCTCTCAGCTTGTAACTTTCCTTTTGCTCTTGTAACTATCTTTTTTTGTGCTTCACTTCAACAACTTTTCCCCATTTTGCTAACTCCTCTTGAACAACATCTTCCTCTTGCTTCTTCCTTAATTCCTCTTCAATTTTTCATTGGAGTTCCTCTTCTCTTTTTAGTTTTTCCCACTCTTCCCTAATAAATACAAGCCCAACTTCTTCCTTTAATCTAATTTCTTCTTTTCTTATGTCTTTTTTATCTTATTTTTTAGCTCTCTCATCAGCCAAACCCATGTTTATCTCTAGCTCTTGTTCTTTTATGGATAAAGTCTAAAGCATTGTCATATGAGGATTTTTCCTCCTCTCTAAAACTTCATCCCATTCATGGGAATCCTCAATAAATGCTTCATTTTCCCATCTCTCATGAATGTATGGCCAATTATATGCTACTTGCTTGAAATGTTTCAAAACTAGACATTTAGGATCATTTTTTCTAAACTGTCCAATTTGAAACCTATATCCCCTTCTCTGGCATGCCTTGGACCTTTTATGAAATAATCTCCCAAATTTAAGTTGTTAGGGATGGAAATCCTCTTCTTTACTCTTTTAGCAATGATCTTATTTACTCTTTTAGCAATGATGCATTGAATCCTTGAAGAACAGTTTGGTAAGCCACCTCTCCCACAACCAAGTTGTCTTATACTTGTAATAGCCAAATAGATTTAAACATCAATTTATTTAATAAACTAAGGCAATAACTTCATAACAGAATAATAATCTTCATAATAATAACTTTAGTCTTAAATTTAACAACGAATAATAAATTTAACAACAGATTAAAAACAATGCATAATTTTAAATACCTGAACCTGATGCTAATAACCTTTTGTTTGTCCGCTTGCCTTCTTGATCGTTGTTGCACTTTGTAAACACTGCCCAAAACCTAGTTCCACCCTGCCAACTAGGTAACTTCCTAGCTCCAGGATATCATATGGATATCCTGGCCCCCGTGCCCAAAACCTCCAGCAACCTCGGTGCCTAACTGATACAATCCCCACTCCAAAACTCCACACCTCTCTGCAAAATCCAAGAGCCCTCCAAATCAATCCCCCATCTCCCGTCGAATGACCTCCTGTAAACCTCCTTCCCCTCCGTATTCCTCCTTCACTGACTTCCCCCTCATTTACTTCCCTACCTAACCCATTTATTACCTTATCTTATCCTTTCATCCTTAATGCCCCTTATCCCCTTTATTTATTATTTTATTCCATATTTAATGTCTTACCCCTTTGAATTAATACCTTATCCCTTTTCGTGTACGTAACTCTTAATTTAATAAAATAATTTATTAACCCCCCCTTAATCCTTTACTTAATTAATTAATGAGTCAGTTAATAATTAATTAATCCTTGACAATCATGAATAATTAATTAATAATAAATAATTAGTTAATGTTATTTTAAGAAATAATTATTGTTTAGCTAAT
>CBVK0100331973.1:0-14969 GCA_900067695.1 Picea abies
CGGTCTGCTGAGGAGCCCCTTTTCAACTTTACCAGCTCACCAACATAAGTCATATTTACATAGCACATTATATTTTATAAGGGTTAGAACTGGGATGTTACACTAATCCTAGTCTAATGTTGGTGGAGGAATCTAAAGGGGAAAAAAATTCTATATCATGGTTGTTCTTTACTCAGAGGTGAATGAGAGTAAAATTGATGATATTATGACTCGATTCCCAAAAATCCATAAGAGAAATGAAAAATAATCTTTCCTTTCAATGAATTTCTATTTATGGGAAAGAGAAGAAATTTTCCTTTTCACTATCAAACACAAAAATGCAAAGATTGTATGCAATTGTTCTTAATCAAGAATCCAATTCAATGCTAAACTATTGAGAAAATGATCCTAAGATCCAAAAGCCATTTGTGAAAATATGTATCTTTGTTTAAATATGAATTATAATCATCTTTATTTAAATCTTATTATGCCAACCATATTTCATTCTTTGCAAGTTGTAAGAATTTGGAAGCAAACATCATATAAACAAAAATCACACTCTCATTATGATCAAATAAGAAGTAAAATCAAAGACAAGTTTTCAAAAAGAAAAACAAAACTAAAACAAGAGGAATTACTTGGAAAGATAGCTCAAAGAACAAATGGAACAATACACATATCTTTGAACCTCCTTGTAACAACTTTCATACAATCAGATAAACAAGAAAGTATGACACCGACTCCAGTTCTAAAAGAGGAAGAGTCATTCCAAAACAAGGAAGAGTTCTTTTAATACCTTTTAAAAACCAAAAAAAAAATCAAAAACCCTTGGAAATAAAATGGTTGCAAGCTTTACAGAAGACACATACTGATAGAAGCAGTCCTGAGTAGGGTAAAAAACAAAAATTACACCCAAAAGAAGTATCCCAAAAAATTTTCAACAACACAGAAAATCAATGTTCTGGTGATAAAGTCACTAGAGCATTGCAATTCTATGTAAAGAACTGCAGTGGATCGTTATCACTTTAGATGTAATGGAAGGGGACTATTGGTTTTTGAGAATGAAGAGTGTCGACCCAGAAATCAAACAACTTAGGAAAACTTAAATTTCACTGTGTTTTGGATGACTTCAAGACTAACAACACATCTAAAAACTGGAAAAACATAGTGAATAGGATCTAAATATGGGCAAAGACTAAAACAATACCAAGGAAGGAAACCAATACTAAAAGTTTTGTCCCCAGTGGATTCGCCAATTTCTGTTGTAGGAAAATTCCCATGTGGACAGGTGACTTCAATCTTGGATCTTAGACCCCTATGACAAAGAAAAGAAAGTGTTAACTTTGAACACTAACTTTCCTTTAAACATAGCTAAGCTACTCAATAAAGAAGAGGAACAAAGTATGAGTGCCTTTTTACGAATTTTTTCCTCACTCAGTCCAAGTTGAACTTGATCTCCAAGTCCTTTAATGAGTCCTGCAATCCAATAAATAGTAGAGACAAAGCATACTTCATATTCTACCATGATTAGTTTAAAGCTAGATTTATCCAAAAGACAAGCTCATGCAAATGTATAGAATATTGAAGGAAACAGGCCAAGCACATGTATTAATGATAAAAAAATAATATGCTTACAAATTGTAGATGCAAATGTAGCAGCCTCACCAAGATCTCCTTGTCCAACCCCTTTCTCAAATGCTCCACAATCAAAATGACAATACTTTTCACTGATGATTATCCTCTTTTCACCATGATAATGCCTCCTTATATAGGATTTGAGAGACGTAACCACCTTAGATATTCTTTGGATGAGTTGAGGATATTACTCTACCAGTTGTGGGACTCCCCTTAGATCCAACCTTAAACATGGATTCAAGCCAAACTGACTTGGATATTTCTCAGTTGTCTTCAGAGATAAGGGGGATTTGACCCGAATATTTTCTCAAGATATCAGAGCTCCCTCAAAGTGGGCCACAGAGCATTGCAATGCTCCTTTCTAAGAGGGAAAGGAGAGCTAGATATCCTTTCAAGTGAGCAGGGGAGCATCGATCTCCAAAAATGTTTTTATGATGATAATTTCTCAAGGTAAAAGTTTGTACTCTTTGCCAAAATATATATTTGCATCTTATAATGAATATTATAGGATATCTCAAGTGTTCTCATGATGTCATATTCGATGTGACATATGTGAGACGACATTATGATTTCTATGACACTTGCAACACTTGCGATAATGATAATGAGACATCATCGAAGTGACTAATTTTGACGTGTAACAACATTTAATCTCATCAAATGTTTTATTGGATTTTTGTAGATTATAGGTGATTTTCATAACACATTACAACATCAAAATTTTCATATTATGAAAAATTATTTTCTAAACTTTCATTTAGGAATAGGTTTCCCACCTTTTATTTTTCAATTTATGTCTAGTTTCTATACTTTTAACCTTAGGGTTGATCTTGTTGAGTTTTAATCATTATCCCATCACTGCCATTGCATGACGTATTTCACATGCTAGTTTCTACCTTACATGGGTGTCATATTTAGTGCCTCATTTTCATTTGGAACCTATGTTAAGTTATTTTCATATGATTGAGCGCCATGTTAGTCTTTCCATGACATTGAAAAGAATCCACATGATTTTATACCTCATCCCTTTTTAGCCATTACCTATTGTTGATAAATTTTGATGATTTCATTTTCCCTCCCACATTATATTTTCTCCACTTCTTTACTCCTTTTGTTTTCCCCCTTCTATACCTTCCCTTTTTCCCATATATTTTTATCCCTTATTTTTTCCATTTATTAGTTACTATACTTAGTCATATTTCAGTTTGTGGGCCTTCGGGTTCGCGGGTTTGCGGGTTGTCGCATTTTCATTTTCATCCACTTACTCATGTACAAGTTTGTTTCAACACTTATATTTTTTCTTAAAATCCGTGGGTATGTGGGCTCAAACATTTGTTCTCCTTTTTTCCGTGACCATTACATTGCACTTCAACTTTCATGACCTACATTTCGAACATCAATTAACCTTTAGATTCATCGCAGGTGTCAAGTTCCAAAGTATTTCATTCTTCATGCACACAAGTTTGACTGAACGCTCCTCTAAACTTAGTTAATTTTGATTATCTCTACAACAACGGGTTCACGAGTCGGGGAGTTCACAGAAATTCTATTTTGAAGTTCTCTCACACCTATCCCCATGAATAATTTTCTTTTTCCATAACACATTAAGTATTGTTTAAACGCTAAAAACTATTTTAGAGGCCCTGAAAAGGCCTTCATTAATGGAGAAAGAATCAAGGAATTTTCATTAAATTCTCATTTAATATTAACTTGTCAAGGGATTAAACTATCATTATCTTTCAGAAAATGAATATTCATGACGAGCTGAAGAAATATTTATGTCAAATTAATGGCATAAATAACTTGATAATAGTTATGTGGTGACACCCTAAATATTTTTGTTCACGATGATCAGAACTTCTAGTGGCTGAGAGAATAGTGGTATTATTCCCCCCATCTACTTAAAGAAAGATGTAAACATAATTTGGACATCTAGTATTTCTCATTTTGGTTGTGTCGTAGAGGTTTTTGATTGTAAGGAAATCGTTGCATGGTGTGTGGACAAGTACGTACTGAATCAAAGAATCATACAACTCTAGGGACATTCTCCAATTTATCTTTCACCTCAAGTCTTCCGCAAGATGTTAAATCTACCAGAGCTGACTCTTACTTTGAAAGGTGAAGCTTGCAAATAATTCTTGAAGAATAATAATAATTGGCTCAACCTCCTACTAGAGTACTTGGAAAATCTTGTATTTGTCCCAATAGGAAAAACCAAAATTCAGGTTGAATATTTAAAGATTTCCTATCAAGAAATTGTATGGCTATTCACCAGAGTAATAGGTTATGAGAATATTACTTCTATGTCTCAGATGATTTTTTATATTATGTATTTTAAAATCCAAGAAAAGGCTATTTTTGATTGGGAAAATCTCTTCTATCGAAATTGCTTCCCAATTGTTGCCTTACAAAAGTGATAAGAAATTCTTTATGGCCTCTTATTTGATATTTTCTATCGTGCACTATTTCCAATTCCCAAATTTGACTATTAGTAAAACGGTAAATTGTGAAGAAGACCTCATTACCTTTTGGTATCAGGAATTATGAAGGCATAAAACCCTTCTATTTTTCTATTAAGATTATAATAACTTTGTTTCAGTCTTCAAAAAACTTTTGTTGGAAGAAAACACTCCCAGGATATCTGTTGAAGCTGTCAAATTTTTAGATAAAAATGGGATGATAGGGAAAATGGAAAATCATAGTATCATAAGGATATTTTTATGAAAAGAAAATTCTTCTTTTCTTCCATATTATGTACCCGATAAATTATTTATCATAGAGGTAGCGAGGCAATATAATTTCTAGTTTCACTTTTTCCATGAAGAAAAGGAAAAAAAAAAATGTTCCTCTTCCATGGAAGATTGGATAGTTTATATTGAGAAAATAAACAAAATTGATGATTTTGCAAATCATTTTAACAATGTGACTTTAAAATATGATAAAAATATCAATGGTTTTGATCCAAACATTTTTTTTTTTTGACATATGCTATCGGTAGGGTATAGTAATTCTTTCATTCAAACTATCTTGAGTGAAGAAGAAGAATTCAATATCCAAAACACTCATGTACATAACACTGGAAATTTAGAAACATTACTTACCATTAATGATTTTTACAAGAAAAAAGGAAAAATTCCCAGTGAAAGAACTACTCAATCTCTAGTTGTCACTATAAATACTGCTACATCTAGGAGAAATACTACAACGACCCACCCAATTAAGAAGTTTGTTAACAGTAGTTCCAGTGGAGGAGGAGATAAGAATCCTCTGTCTAGAAAAATTGAAAGTTAACACAAATTTTCCATGAGGAAGAAAAGTAGAACCCCATTGCAAGAGGAAGAAAATAATCTCATAGAAAATGATATTCAAATCTTCTCCTTAGAAGATATGGAACTAGAAGCGGACATTGAAAAAATATTTCATGCAATAGAACAACAAGATCATGTTGTTCAAAAATGTTTTATACTGGAAGTTATTGGGAATGAAACCTTTAGTGTGGAAGCATCCTTCCCATTTAAGAGCATTCTTTTTGAAAAAGAATCCATAAAGTTTATTGCGGAAATAACTAACTAGAAAAATAAGAAAGAAAAAGAATGCTCAAAGGTCGACCTCAAGTATATGAGACTGTCCTAGATTTCCAAAATTCATAAGGAAACCAAGGACGCACTTGATGACTCTATTGATGATTTAGAGGATGAGAATTTCATCTTAAAGGAAAAGATGAAATAATTGGAAATTGCCTTGATGCCTCTTCCCATCTTGGCCAACCCTTTGAAAATGAGAAAACAAACTACACCTTGTATCAAGTTAAAGGGATCATCAAGTTTTCTTACATCGGTTCGAAAATATTAAAAGGAGAATGTCATTGATAATAAAGGCCTAGGAAGTCTCCAAAAATATTGTTTCTTTTGGTTCCAGAGAACATGCATTTCATGAATATATCCAAGTTGATTTTAAGAATGAAGAGGTATTTTAAACAGATGTTGTTTTACCATTTAGAATAAAAGTTTCAAACATGATATAAGAAAAGTGTTGGTTATGGATCCTGATTATCTTCATGATTCAGAGGTCTTTTTTTTCAGCCATTTTTTTACCCCGTGAAGACTTTACACCCTGGAAGATTATATACCCTCCACATGGGGAGTGCAGGGGGGATTTCCCTATAAATGTATATTGTGATTTCATAGTAAATCTGGACCATTCATTATAAGGTTGCAGATCTGATAATAAAATTTATGTTAGGGTTTTTTCCCTAGAAGGAAACCCTATTTTATGAGGGAAATGTATTGTGACTATGTATCATTGTGAATATTGTATTCTGATAGAGGATATTGTGAGATAAATAAGAGGAATTTATAGTGGGTGTGTTGTAGGTTGTATCCCTCCATTTTATGGATAATAATAAAGGAAGGGTCTGGAAATTTCTCTCATGGAAATAGCCCACACTAGGTGAACCACGTATACCTGTGTCTCTATTGTACTGTGCATCTTATGTGTTTTATTTCCACATTTGTTTTAATTTCTTGCTACATGATCCTATTTTTTTAACAACTAGTATCAGAGCGAAAGGTATTCATAGTAAAAGAGGGTTCCTGGTTTGAGTGGGAGAAATGGTGGAAGATGAAAAGTTTAGGGTTGAGAAATTTAATGGCCAAAACTATGAGTTATGGAAGAGGTTGATGGAGTATTATTTATATCAAAAGGATATATTCATACCATTGGGTGGAATAGAAAAGAAGCCGACAACCATGAAAGACAAAAAATGGGAGGTTCTTGATATAAAGGAACTAGGAACGATACGGCTGAGCCTAGCAGCATCTGTGGATTTCAATATTTCGAAAGAAAATACAACAAAGGAGTTGATGGATGCATTGGCTAAAGTATATGAAAAACCCTTGATGTCCAATAAGGTATTTCTAATGAAGATATTATTGAATATGAATATGCTAGAAGGTGGGTCTATTGTAGATCATTTAAATGAATTTAATATGGTTACTAATCAACTAAGTTCTGTAAAATTAAACTTTGATGATGAGGTCATGGCTCTTCTAATCTTGTGATTATTGCCAGAAAGTTGGAATGGATTGGTAATGGTTGTATGTAACTTTGTCTCTATTTCAAATACTTTAAAATTTGATGATGTTATTGGTGTTATCCTTAGTGAGGAAATGTGACAGAAAATAACAGGTAAGACATGAGGTAATGCGTTAAACATGGAGAACAAGGGAAGGAAAGAGGATAGAGGAAAGGGATTAGGAAACTACGGGAATGCTAGGAAGGAAAGATCCAAATCCATACTTGGAAATATAGAGTTCTTGAATTGTGGGAAGAAAGGGCATCTGAAGAAACATTGTAGAACTCCAAAGAAACAAAGATATAGACATCAGGACAAAAATCAAGAAGCAAATGTAACAAGTGATGTATCACAATATGATTTGTTACAATATGCTTTGATTCTTCCTGTAGATAATATTTTTTATTCTTGGGTAGTAGATTCGGGGGCTTTATTTCATGCCACACCCCATAGGAAACTTTTCTAGATTATGTTCAAGGTGATTTTGGTAAGGTTCATTTGGGTGATGATGCATCGTGAAAAATTGTTGGAATGGGAAAGGTAAAAATAAAGCAAAGGAATGGAAACCGATGTTTTCTTAAATAGGTAATACATGTTCTAGATCGAAGGAAAAATATAATTTCAACAGGGAAGTTGTCAAGTGAATTTTTTATATCAATATTTACATATATGGCATGGAAGGTCACCAAAGTATCATTGGTGATATCAAAATGAGATAAGGTAGGTACATTGTATTTATGTACTCGCAATATTGACTCTTCTATCTCTTTAGCTTCTACGTGAGTGGATACAAAATTGTGGAATCACAGGCTTAAACAAATGAGTGAGAAGGGTATGTAGATACTTCACAAAAGAAACGTGTTTACATATCTTAAAAAAATTGATTTGGATTTTTGTGAGCATTGTGTTTATGGAAAACATAAGAGAGACATATTTCTCAGAGTCAAAAAAGAAAAGAAGAGTCAAAGTTTAGATCGTTTGCATATATATGTATGGGGAACAACTTAGGTATCATCTCTTGGTGGCTCTCTTTATTATGTTACTTTTATTGATGATTTAACTAGAAAAAATTGGGTTTATTGCATTCGGCAAAAATATGATGTTTTTGATACATTTAATAAATGGAAAGATTTGGTTGAGAACGAGACAAGAAAAATGTTTAAGTGTATTATATCAGATAATGGAGGTGAATATTGCAGCAAGGAGTTTGATTATTATTGTTCATACCTTGGGATTCGTACAGAGAAGATAGTTTCAGGAACACCACAAGAAAATGGTGTGTCAGAAAGGATGAACAAGAAAATCATGGAGTGTGCAAGGAGTATGAGATTGCATTTTGGTTTTCCCTTACAGTTATGGGAAAATATTATATATACTATTGTTTACTTAATAAAAAAAGGACCATCAAACTCTTTGGATGGTGGAATTTCATAGGAGGCATAGACATGTAAAAAGGTAAACTATTATTTTTTGAAAAATTTATGTTGTGAAGCATTTGTCCATATTGATAAAGAAAGTAGAACCAAGTTTGAGGAAAAATCCAAGAAGTGTACCTTTATTGGATACAATGTTAATGATTTTGGTTATCTCTTATGGGATTATGAAAATCAGAAAATCATTAGCAGTAGAGATTTCATATTCAATGAGAAGGTCATGTACATAGATTAATTGTAGGGAAAGATACAAGAAAAAAAAACCAAAATACATAGTTCTTGATGAGATCACTGAAAAAGAAATTCCAAAGGTACCAGAAAATCAAAATGTACAACAATAGGAGAAACATGTACCTCAAACTCCTGCAAGTGTTGTTAGAATATCTACTAGGTTAAGTAGACCCGCTAAATGATACTCTCCTTCATTGTATTATTTATTGTTGATTGATTCTGGTGAACCAGAATGTTATGAAGAGGCAATGTACCAAAGAGAAGTGGGAGAAACATATGAAAGAGTAAATGGATTCCCTGGTAAATAACCAGACTTGGGATTTAGTTCAGTTTCCTGTAGGAAAAAGAGCATTGCAGAATAAATGGGTTTACAGGTTGAAGGAAGAAGATGAAGGAAGAAAGTGGTACAAGGCTAGACTTGATGTAAAGGGTTTTGTAGAAATGAAAGGTATATGTTTTGATGAAACATTTTCTCCTGTTATGAATATGACTCCAATTAGGACTATTTTAAGTCTTGTGGCAGTAGAAGATTTGCATCTTGAAGAGTTAGATGTAAAAACAACTTTTCTCCATGGGGATTTGGAGGAAGAGATTTATATGCAATAGCCACATGGGTATGAGGTCAAAGGGAAGAAGAATTTGGTATGCATATTGAAGAAGATCTTGTATCGCCTAAATCAATCTCCAAGGAAGTGATATTTGAAGTTTGAAAGGTTTATGACACAATAAGGTTATAACAGATGCCATTCTAATCATCATGTTTATTCTAAAAAATAGAAAATGGAAGCTATATTATCTTGATATTGTATGTAAATGAAATGATTGTTGCAGTATCTAATATGAAGGATATAAATGTGCTCAAGAAGAAATTATCTAATTCATTTGCGATTAAGGATTTGGGTGCTACAAGGAAAATCATTGGTATGAGAATAATGAGAGACATGAAATATTACAAATTGACATTATCTTAGGGTGAGTACATAGACAAGGTGCTATAGAGGTTTAGAATGCATAATAAAAAACTAGTTAGTACACCTTTGGCCATCCATTTCAAACTAATTAAGGAAATTTGTCCCAAGACACAGGAGGAGATATAATACATTTGCAAGGTCCCTTATTCATCAACAAATGACAACTTGATGTATGAGATGGTTTGCACAAGACCATATACTCCACATGCAGTGAGATTTGTGAGAAAGTATATGAAAAATCTAGGTAAAGAACATTGGGAGGAAGTAAAGTGGATTCTCAAGTATTTAAGAGGTATTGCTACTCATGCATTATGTTTTGGAGGTTCATACAATGTTCTATAAGGATATTTTGATTCATATATGGCAGGTGATAAATATAGAAGGAGGAGCACCACATGATATGTTTTTAATGTAGGTGGAACATCAATAAGTTGTATTTCAAAACTCCAAAAAGTTTTTTCAGTTTCAACAACATAGGAAGAGTATGTTGTTGCTACAGAGGCTAGTAAAGAGATGATTTGGTAACATAGGTTTATGGAGGAATTGGGAAAGGAGTAAGAGAATAGTAGGTTGTACTGTGACAGTGAGAGAGCCATTAATATTGAAAATAACTCAACCTTCCATTCAAAGACTCAACATATAAATCTCAGGTACCACTTCATACGATCCGTCTTGGAAGATGGACATTTTAAGTTGGAAAAGATAACAAATATCCAGAATCTTGTAGACATGTTAAAAAAGGGAGTAATTAGGGAGAAACTGAGTTCCTGCTCATTTTTAGTTGGTCTTCAAGCATGAATATGAATATGATAAATTTTACAAGTCCAAGAAGGATCATAGTCCAATAGATAAAACCTTGGTGGAGTTGTTGACATCAGTCTCCAAGTGAGAGATTATTGGTTGTGGACCCTGATTATCTTCCTAATTCATAGGTATTTGTGTTCATTCATGTTTATAGCCCATGAAGACTTTAAAACTTGGAAGAATGTATGCCCCTTTATGCAGGGGAGTGCAGGGGTGGGATTTCCCTGTAATGTATATTGTAATTTCATAGTAAATATGGACCGTTCATTATAAGGTCACATATATGAAGGTAGAAGTTATTCTAGGGGTTTTTTCCCTAGAATTAAACCCTATTTTATGAGGGAAATGTATTGCGGGCATGTATCATTGCAAATATTATATTCTGAGAGAGGAGAATGTGAGAGAAAGAAGAGGAAGTTACAGTGGGTGTGTTGTAGGTTGTATCCCTTCATTTGTTGGATAATAATAAAGGAATGATCCAGGTGTATATTGGTGGCCACCCATCTTTTCAGACTGGCTCAAAACATTTTTTTGGCAATTTTGACAATTTACTATTTTTAGCAGGTTTTAACTTTCGGGGCCATGTTGAGGGCATCAATAATGTTTTTTTAAGATAAAGGTTCTAAATGATATCCAAAGGCATGATTTATTCCCAAAAATAAATATCCTCAATGATACCTTTCCAAAAATCTATCATACGCCTAAAATGGAGATCATATGCAAAAGTTACGACCCCGGGAAGTTGATGTACTAACTTACCCAAACGGGGCCCACATGACTTTTGGTGCTTCATCTCCTAGGGTTATGTTTTTGAATGTCTATGGTTTTGGGAATTCCTGTTTATTGTAAAAAGGCCTTCAGAGCCTCATTGTAATCATATTCTTGTGAATGCGAGTAGTCGTCACATCTCTTCTCAGAGTTAAGTTGCCACCATTCTAGCGAGTCTTTCACTATGTATTTTTACTGTCTCTGTGCATTTCTATCATTAATAGAAATTGTGTATTACTATATATTTGTGTTTATGGTTGCATCTCTAATATATTAATGTTATATTATTGAATATATATGATATCTCTGTGCATTTCTTTATTATATCTCTGATCTCATTTCGTGCCCAAAATAATCCGGATCAAGGAAGGACCTGGAAATTTCTGTCGAGGACTGAACCCACACTGGGTGAAACATGTATATATGTGTCTCTATTTTATTGTGTATATTATGTGTTTTATTTCCTCAATTGTTTTATTTTATTTCTCCGTGATCCTATTTTTATAACACAGAGAGGAGAGAAGAATATATTCCTTCTCTTAGTTGAATCAAACAGTTTAATTTATGTTGGAAATAAAAGATTAAGAATATGAGAAATATTTTCCAAGCATGTAATGAAGCTAGAGTAAATAGAGAAGAACTATTCAAAAAGCTTAAAGAAATATATTTAGTAGGATGCATTGTTGAGGTTCAAGATACTAAACTAATCTTCAATTCAATGTTTATGACAAGGCAACAATTTGATGAACACGTAGAGAGACTAAAGGGATTATCGACTGAGAAATTTAATGGAGTAATTGAATATGGTGAAGAAGAGATATATAATTGGATTATTGATTATTCTATGAAAAATCAAGATATTGAGGAATCTATCCACGATATTTCTCATGACCTAAGAGATTTAGAAGGTGAATTATTTAATATCAAAATTATACATGAGATAAATGTTGTACCAATGAAGAATTTCATTGAGGATTGGTTTAAGAGGGAAATTGATAAGTTAACTAAAGAGGGCCAAGAAATGACATTTGAGACAGTTCCTGTAAGCATCAATGAGGAAAATAAAAGGAAAACATCAATAAAGTGATAAATGAGAGATAGCATCATAGTAAGTTTATGATGATCACATTCTTCTTTCCTTATCATTTTTCCATCCATTTATTCCTCTTATTTGATTATAGATGTCAGACCAAAATATGATAATTTCCTTTTTGTCTTCCTTCCAAGTATTTCTACTCTGCCTCTTCCCACCTTCTTCTCTCCACAATATATTTCCTTTTCATATTTACTTTTATGGTCTATGAGATCCCTAATTCTAGTCCTCTAGACAAAGGCATTTTAATTTCAAAGCATTGTAAAATACCTTAATATTTTTTCATAAATCCCAAGAGAACTAAGTCAGGATCAATTTTGATGGTGTTTTATAACTCTAGGTTTTTAGTATAAAATATTTGAAATTGGTTTATCATTTTCTTCCTTTGAGATCTATATCTGTTTACTTTATCAAAGTTCTCTTATGCATATGGATCATCTTCTTTTATTTTTATATGTGATCATAAATCTTTATTTTTCACCATGATGGATGTCAGGACATTTTACTTATATTTCCAAAAGTGTGATGTATGAGGTTCATGGTAATTGTTGGGTGCATGTATATTTTGAGGAAAGACCTATTTTTGGAAAGAAAGACTTATGTTTGGAGCACGCACAACAATTGGAAAGAAAGAAACATGTAGAGAAAGAAGGAAAAACAACACACCAGAGGAAAAACCACATGGCGAGGGGGCAAGCAAGATGAACGATGAAAGGGTTAGGGTTTTTGATAACTACTGTAATGACTATAAGACTAAAATAGCATAAATACGAATCTAGGAGGTCTAGTTTTAGGTTGGAAAAGTGGGTGAGATGATAATGATTATTATGATTGTTGAGAGACAGATGATTGTAATAAGTTTGTAGAAGAGTCGAATAAGCTAGATTTTGAGGGTTAGCTCATAGGATAAGGATCTTGGTGTGATCTAGTTCACCTCACAGAGGTTCCTTAACCTCATAATGATTGTATTATTGAATATGTAATGCATGCAACTCCATATTTTGTATCATATTAAATAAAAAAGAAGAGAAGCCAAATATTTGAGGATGCAGCCCCAGTAGTGAGTGAACCATGATAAAAGTTGTGTTCGATGTGATGGTTCTTGAATGTTTACTTGTTGTCAATTATTGGATTATAAATGAGTGATTAAATAGATCTATTAGCATGCATGCATAAGGCTAAAGATGAATGAATCTTAGAAATAATTGAATCAAGAACAAATTTAATGCATAATGAAAGAGAGAATACACTCCCAGATCCCCACTCATTCCTAGAATCAAAACACCTGGGTATTGCAGTCACCCATTAGAGCTATCTTAGGTGAGACTGCAATGTGAACTTTGTGTGCAGCATTTCCCTCTGGTTCACTAGGAGGGGTGATAGTTTTACAGGGTTTTGTTGGAAACCTGTTGATATTCGAACGTGGGTCAACCCAAGAATAATTAAGAAGTCAGAGATCTAATCAAAAACTCATTTTGTTGATGGTTGGAACTGCAAGGGTTTGAGTGGAAGGGATCCATGGAAGAAACATGCAGAGAATGAAGGTATAGAAGGGAATGTTCATGCCATGGAATCCAACAAAGGTAGATATTGAAAGATGGTTGAAAACAAAGGAACTTGAGTTTGTGCAAAAAGATTAAAAAAAATCTACGTTAACATCGCAAAAATTATCTCAAAAAATACATGTTTAGAGACTTGCATGAAGTATTTTTCTATGATTTCTTGCATTTGTTGTAGGAGTAGGTATTGAGGCTAAAAGAAAACCATCCTACAAATCAAATCAGAGAGCTGGAGTGGAATCATGTGGAGATTGTGCAGTTACAACAAGTTAATAACAAATTTATGGGTGAAGTATATTTCTGGTTAGAAAGTATTGTTGTAGGTTTTATCACCGAATTTGTAGTAGATACAATGGAGTCTTACACCCCAACAAAGTAGTATTTTCTAAATGGACTCAAATTTAGGTACATCATATCGTTGTATAATTCAATCAAGATTTTATTGTATGACAACGATGTGATTACTATGGAATCAGACAACTAAACTTCCCTGGGCGCATGGGGGAAGCACTGACAAGATGTTGAGAAATGGAGGAAGAGATGGATAAGGGAAATAAGAAGGAGGCCATGGACCCAATCATGATGAAGGAAGAACAAATAAAAGAGATAATGGAAAAATATGGAAAGACACGCATTGGAGCACCCTACTGTAACATCCCACTCTGGCCCACTGAGAACACTTATTATTTGAGGACACTTGCTCACAAGGGATCTGGACCCCTTTTTTATGTTAGACCTATGATATTCTATTATGATGTGATTGACAGATGACTTTATGTGTCCCTATTTGATGTAGACAGGTGCTATTGACTCAGTTTGATCGAGTGTGCAGGGTTTTTGACCTTGAGGATGCAGAGGCATCGGTAGATCCCCCTTGGACTCCGGACTGAGTCAGGGAGTGTGCTTTCGGGTTAATGTGTTTATTATGATGTTTTATTTGATTGATGTTTTGATGTTGACATTTCTGACATGATTATTGGTGATGCAGGCTGACGATAGCTTGCCGACTTGACTCACATATGGAGTAAAGGGACACACACAATTGCAGAGAGGTTGAGGGAGAGGGGTGGACAGCAGCCCTGCCACCGCCTGCTAGCACTCCCGCCGTGGCTTGAACTGTAGGTTAACGATTACCTAGTTCGAGAGGACCCACAATGCCATGAGGGCCGACTGCGACAATCGCTCACGATGATTCTAAGGGGCGTGCAATAAGGCGGGGGCCTTATTCCTTAGAGCCCTTAGTCTCCTACTAGTTCACCTGGCGGAGTATTGACTCCAGGGGTTATAGAGGTCTACCAATCAGTTCAGTCAGCGAGTGGCACCCTTGGAGCACGTAGTGCATCCTGAAGGGCACGTCGCACAGAAGAAACTTAGTTGGCGAGTGGCACCCTTGGAGCACGTGGTGCATCCTGAAGGGCACGT
>CBVK0100331975.1:0-33497 GCA_900067695.1 Picea abies
ATTTTGCTAAGAACCTGTACACCTCCACCTCTCAAATCCTGGATTTTTTACCTGTTCAACCCGCAGGCACTGAAACACAAGAAACAGAGGCCCAAGGTGCTGCGACATCATTTTCTTTACACCAAGTAGCTGAAACACAAGAACCAGCTACTCATTCAGTAGCTGAAACACAAGAACCAGCTATAGCTGTTACACAAGAACTAGGTACAGGTGAAACACAAGAACCAGTTGCTGACTTCATTCCTGAAATACAAGAATCAGATGCCCAGGGTGCTGCAACAATAGCTGACACACAAGAACTAGCTACTCATTCAGTAGCTGTCACACAAGAACCAGTTGTTGACTTTATTCCTGAAATTCAAGAATCACATGCCCAGGGTGCTACAACACTATTTTCTTTACATTAAGTAGCTAAAACATAAGAATCAACTATTGATTTTGTAACTACTCCACAAGAACTAGCTACTGAGGTTGTGACCATTACACAAAAACCAATCACCCCTCTTGATACATCGATGACAGATCAACAACCAGAACCAACAATGGCTTCTCTCTTACAAGAGAATGAGTTCCTAAGATCAAAACTGGAAGCTTACAAGCAAGAGCTGGTAATGGAAAAGGAAGCCTATGATAGGGAACTTAATTTGTATACCTTATCTCACGTAGCGGCCATGACAGAGAAAAACAAAAAAGATGATCAGTATAGAGAGTATATGTGTAGCCAATGTGGGGATATTTATAATCAAGCAGGATACAAAGTGGTTCAAATCCCAATGCCTAGAGCTCCCCCTGCACCTACGACTTTTGCAGTTAAAAAAGAGGAACGCCCTACTGTTACACAAGAACCAGTGGGACCTTCAAAAATTCCAAAAAGCAAAGCTAATCTATAGGAACCCTGGTCTACAACAACTGTTAAATCCGAAGCTCTTGTATTCATTAGTAAATTTGTTCAAAATCTGTCTGTTGATGAATCTGCCACTCCTGTCAAGATCAATACCCCTACTCTTGTGGAACAAGACACTCAGACTCTACCTCGGCCTACCACTTACGATGCTGAAACACAAACTCTACCTATTGATGAATCTGCCCCTCCTAGCAAGATCAGTACCCCTACTCTTGTGGAACAAGCCACTCAGACCCTACCTCAGCCTACCACTTGCAATGCTAAAACACAAACTAAACCATGGAATGAGCAGGTAATAATGGGAAAATGGAAAAAGGAGTCTGCTATTACACAGAACAAAAGTTTGTAGGAGCACAGACTACTTTGGCTGAACCACATCTATTCAAACTAGGAATCTTTGGAGCAAACACACAAATAATTTCATGCCCATAAGAAGCAGAATAAAGAGTTAAAAGGCAAATTTCTCCTGATGTTCGATTTGGTACAAAAATTGTTAGCTGCTACGAAACCATCCTCAAATTAATCTCTTTTCCTTATAGAACGACTTGCATTCTTTCAGATTAAATCAATCAAAGAAGGAAAACCCTATGCAGTGTTCAAACCAGAAGATTTTGTTCAAACTTTTGCAGAAGCCTCTATTATTGATCAACATCTATTATGTGAGGTATATCTTCATAATGAAGCCATTCCTGATAACAGACAGCTTAATCTTAACCCTCTTGTTGGTGATATCCAGATTCGGGCACTTGTCTCCTTCCTTACCAACCAAATTACGTGGAAAAATGATTTTCTAGATGCCAAGCATAATGAAGATAACCATCTCCTCTGGATACAGCCAGAACCACAGAACGTTGCCACCTTTGTTGCAGAATATTATCAATTTTTTAAGAAACCAGGGATGACTCAATATATACGGCAATTACAGGCAACAGTACTTCAGGATTGTCAACAATTTATTAAATCCACAAAGACTGCCACCCTAAAAGAAAATAACACATTTTGGCAACAATCTTTTGAGAAAAGGTAGGAGCACAATCCCTTTAGTCCTACCAATCTTAAGACAACAATCTCTCGGGTACCTAGTTACATCAAATGTGTCCAGCAATGCACTAAAAATTGGATAGGTTATCAGTTCCATTTTCCCATTCTCTAGATGCCAGCAGAGAAGTATCAAGTTCATCATAAGTTGCCCAAGAAGGTTGAAGCAGTAGCCTAGCAAAGGCTACAACGTGTTCAAGGATTCAGAGCCCCAACAGACAGTACTTTATACAACTACTGCTTAAGTAATTCGCACGCTTAGAATCGATATCTGGATTCTGATTCAGATTGAAGTTGCCTGAGGACATGCAACCTTTTTAGTTGGGGGGGATGTTAGGACCCTATAATGTACCTTTCTGCTCATACTTTTTGCCATCATTACATCCTTTTCCCACTCATATTTAAACCTACATTATCACCTTAATCTATTTTTCCAAAGGTATATAACGTTTCTTCTCTTTGATATATGTTTAATTTGTTTTACATGTAATTTTACATTACTCTCATACTTAGCCATTAATTAGGAATATATAGTTGCTGAAACAGTTTGAAGACTACAATTAATATATCGTTGTTTCTTGAAGGCCACGTTGCTGAAACAGTCAAACAGTACGCAAATCCCGTTGCTGAAACAGTCCATGATTTACGATGCTGAAATAGCATTTCACATACAACAGTAACAAGAAAAGGAGTTGTTACACTGGCCGCAACAGTTGTACCTTAAGCCAGCACCATTACAACCATAATTGTTTCTTAAAGACCACATTGCTAAAATAGTCAAACAGTACGCAAATCCCGTTGCTGAAACAGTCTGTGATTTGCGATGCTGAAATAGTATTTTAAAGATAAATAAAGGAGTTGTTACACCGGTCGCAACAGCTGTACCTCAAGCCATCACCATTACAACCACTTGTAACAACATTTTTCTAAGGGAGATCAGAATATCCTATTCCAGCATAGAAGATTAGATCAGACTAAGAATAGGATTTGTATGTACACATGTAATTTTATGCTTAATTGTATTAAGGGGATTCTCCTCTTTAAATATGAGAGAAATGAGCATTAGAAAGGGGAGATTACGAAAGGCTTAGCTAGGGAGGAATTACAAAGGAGTGTGTTCACTTTGGATATTGTAACTCGTCACATTTGATAGATGAATAAAAGATCATTCTAAGCATTTCTTCTTAGTTCCTTTCATTTCTGGGGAATCTTGTGAGAAGGAGAGGGCCCACCTTCTTCACAAAATTCACCCATTAGTTTTTGTAGTGTGTTAGTATTGTTTTTGTCTACACCTAGTTAAAACTATGTTTCCACTGATTGTTACATCGTTTTCATACAATTCATTCCTAGGTAATTGTTAATCATTTTGATAGGTAATTCTATTTGCATAATGAGTTTATGAAAGTGTGATAGTCAGAGACAGGCACTGAAGATTCCTACTTTGGGGAATAGGGTCATGTTCTCTGTTACAGAATAGTTAGTCTTCGGTAATTGTTAATCATTTTGATTGGTAATTCTGTTTGCAGAATGAGTTTATGAAAGTGTGATAGTCAAAGACAGGTGTTGAAGATTCCTACTTTGGGGAATAGGGTCATGTTCTCTGTTACAGAATAGTTAGTCTTCTTTACAGTATGCTGAAAGGTTCATTTTTCCTAGGTTGTTGTTTCTTAATGTAATCCAAGATTCTTCTGATAATTATTTCCTTTTGAATCTTAAACTCTACAATAGATAGATTGTTTTTACTGTAATTCAGAGTAGAACTTCAGCCTATTCAAAGCAAGGTGTGATTAGTGTAACTTTTACTACAACTTTGGATTGTTTTTGAGATTGAGCATATATAGTGTGTGATTGTCTTTGAAATAAACATACTTCCCTGGGTTGACAATTTATGTAACACTTGATTGTTTTAATTAATAAGCAATTATAGCGACCAACACCCTAGATGGCATGACATCATCTTTTAAGCATTTCTTATTTTGTAAAATTGAATTCTAATTTGTAAAGGGGAAAATTAGGAGGTTTGCCTCCCTAATTTGTGTTTTACCCTAAATTAAGTGGAAAAATTGTTTTTACAAGGTCATGTGTAAATAGAGACCTTGTCACTTTCATTTTAGACATAACATACTTGAGAATTACATAAAGTTTGGCTGAAATGTTTTCCCTAATTGGGAAATTCACACTTTCTCTCTCTTATTCTCTTATCGATGTTTGTACTTGTCTCTTGTGGAAGAAGTGGTGTGCTATCTCTCTTGGATGCTTATTGTTGCTTTGTAGTAGAATATCCTTGGTAGAAGAGGGTTTATCTTGCTATCTATTAGAATTGGTAAGGAAAATTCTGCATATTGTTGGTTTTTCTTCTTGTTTCATGGTTATTCCTATCTAAAACCTTGGAGGAGTATAAAGGAATACACCCTCCACTAAATCTATTACATTTGTCTTTGGATAAGCTATTTAACAAGGTTGTTAGGAGGAGTAAAAAGGCTTACACCCTCCTAGATTTACCTTGTTAGTTTTGTTTTCCCTAGGGAGTAAAAAGGCTTACACCCCAAGGGAGGTAACGCAACCAGCCCTTGCAACAAGAGACCCCATAACCCAATTGAAAAGGAACTATTTTATTTTGCATTGGAGATCTAAAATCATTGCATTGGAATACGTGAAAATAGAGATTTTGCATTTGTTCAAGTTGGAATCAATTTTGCATGCTTAAGGCTTCTTTGTGCCCTAGGGTGTCTAGCTTAGTCTTGTAATTCTTCTTTCTATTACAAATTAATGTTACAGCCACTAGGGCTGCAGAAAAGCTCATCTTCTTTCATCTATTGCTCACTTATCTACCGCTGAAATTTACTTATGAACCTATATTACTGTTCTATGGCTCTTTAGCTATATTTTTGTTTGTTTACTTGCTAATTTATGTGGCTATATCTAGTTGTTGTAGAAATTTTTTTCTATAGCCATTTGTCTGTTATAATAATCTACTGATAACACTTAATAAACACCCCTAAAACTCACCAAATTCTTGTTTTACTAATTGGAAGTTTAACTAGCCTTTGCTAGCTTCATTTTCCTCACCTCTTACTTGATTTTGGTGGTTATATTTGTAGTTCATATAACTTGTTTACTGCAAAAAATATATTTCCATACTGCTGCAATTTTGGGACAGAAAGATTTCCTACTTGTTCCTCTTTGGTTTAAGGCTTGTGTATCAATCATTTGTCTTGTTCTGGGTAGGGATAACATTATCTTGCAGGTATACAATGTCTGGAAATCATTCTCTATCAACAAGACTCTTTCTCAATCCTTTTCTTCACTTCCAAGCTTGATGCATAGGGAACTCAATCGTCATTATATCATTTTCCATCTCAAACCCCCTAGGGTTACAGGGATTCCCCCATTGTGGTGGCTTATCATCATGAAATCTAGGGGATTGTCTGTCTAAGGTGATGGTGGATAGGTACCAGTGTTACAAGAACTGAACCAAAACTGGTAAAACCGTCTGATCCAACCGGTTCTGATCCCCCACCGATCTGAACTGCCACATCAAACCGCCCCTAACCAGTTTCATATGGAACCAGTCGGTTCTTTCAAGGAACCAGTTTTTTTGCCTGAACTGGTCAGTTTTGTACTGGTTCCGTGAAGATGACACACAATCGGAAAAGGTAGGGGAATTTATATTTTTTTTTAAATTTAGGGTTGGTATTCACATTTTTTTTAAATTTAGGGTTTTTTAAAAAAACTTTGCAAATTTGTGTATAATGGTTTGGATTCACATGGATGCACATGAATATGTGTTTGTTTTTCAAAATTTGAATATTTTATGTATTTTTAGTGACTGGTTTTTTGATCCAGTTTTTTCCCAGTTCCGGTTTTTGGGGTCGACTGGTTCAATGACCAGTCCGATTCTGGTAACTTTGGTAGGTACTCTTGTAGTTGTCACACTTCCAATATTCATCATCTTCCAAAAATCCAAGAAGTATTTCCTCATGCAGGGCTACTAGTAAGTTCTAATATGTGACTTCAAAACTCTGAGATTTTGGACCCCAGTGCTTGCGAAATTGTTCAACAAATATCTTGAGAGAAGGGATACTCTTTGGACTGCAAGAGTGCTTGACCCAATCCTTCTATTTTTTCCCCAATGAAAGTAAAAATGACCTTATCAAGAGATATTCATGTCTTCCTTTGAACATGGATACATACCTCACAAGTGACAAGACATGTGGGACAACACCACAAGTATCACCATTGAATCTTGGGAGATTCTTATCATGTTTGGGAGGAGGTTTATTTGGGTATATTGGAGTGTACTTAATATCTAGAGCAAGATAATTTCATGCAACTCCCAAGGAGCCATATTTTATCACGTGCAAGTTTTAACATGAGAGCTCATCAATAAATGAAATTGTTGTTTCTTGTCAGAGCGAAGTCGCCAAGGTGAGTTGTGGATGCCTTCACAATGATGCTTGCCTCACCTCACAAGCATAAAGCCTTCAAAATATTTAAAGAACGAGGTCTTCGTTCTTCTAATGGAGTTGACATGAATATATCTTTGAATTTGAAAATTCCTCCAATGTTGTCTTCCAGGAAAATGGACTTTGTCCCTGGCAATGACACCAAAACGTTATCACACAAGTTCTCACTTATAGAGATAAAATCTGAATGCTCAATTGTGATTCAGTGTAACCAAGAGGGAGGCTATTGTCCCCTCACCAACCCTCTTTTACTTAAGTTCGACTCTTCTCCAACTCAAGGGGGTTTCCCTGGGTTAATATTGTTGGGACCTTGGAGAATGGAGTTCAAGGTGATGTGAAGAGCGAGTCCAAGAAAAATTGTTTTAGTAGTCTTTAGGGTATAGAAGAAAGTGGATGGAAGTTTGGATATAAGTGTCTTTTCATTGGGAATATGGATTCAATGTAACAACTTCAATGGAGGCCAAGGGAAAAAGAAGACTTGAAGATCTACCCTAGGATTATTCCCTCAGAAGCCTAGGCCAAACCTTTTAGGAAAGAAATCCATAGATTTTATCTTCTCATAAACCCTAGGTCTCATCCTACTTCTTCAAGAGCTTCTAAGACAAGAACAAGTGGAACTAGGTCAAGTATTAGAGTTCATCCCCTCATAAACCCTAGCTTTCAATCTCAGAGACAATATTAGGGGGATGTCCACTCACAATCCCTAATATTGACCTTGTATGCTTCAAAAAATTAATATGAATAAATCAAGGGAAGGGGATGACCACTCTCAATCCTTTCCCTAGGGTTTCTAGCAAAAATCATTCAAGGAAACAAGATAACATGCAACTTATCACCCCTTTGATAGAGTATGCACTTAAATACCATGAACAAACATAAGTACTTTGAAAAGATGACTTACTAGACCAAGTCATTATGCTCTAAGTCTTATTGCATAGTTTGTAGTTTTGGAAAATCCCAACCCAAGAAACAAGTGTGTCACACAATTAGGGACACCTATCACTATCACCTCAATAGATATCCCCCTCGTTTTAGTGATGGACAAGTCCAACACAAGGGAGACTTCCCAGGTGACCCTAGGGGGATGGCAAGGGGAGAGGGAAAGAGTTGAAGGAACCAACCCTATAGGTATTGAGGATTTATGGAGGATGATTGTAGGTCGAGGAAAGGGTTTCCAAGGTTGTGTACCTGCAAAACAATGTTAGACAAGACAAACCAAAACAAGATATGATGATATATAATCCCTGAGACAAGAGGGAAATCAGCAATAAACCTTGCTATCCCAAAATTGCAGAAATAAACAATTATATATCAGCAATGAAAAAGTTATAAGTGCATAAAATTACATCATCTAACCAGGATATGATATTGGACAACTTAACATGCAATTTAGAGATAATATTCCAATTCTTAAAAAAGTGAATTAGATGAAAAAAGAAGGCTATAAGAATGAGTTATCAGAAAAATATTATGACAGCCTTATGGATATAGCTTACTATTGCTACAACAACAAATTTTAACCAACAAAATCAACAAGTAAGCCACCCAATCAATAACTCTTGAAAAGTAGATCAAAATTCACTGCTTACATGAAAATTTCAGTGGTCAAAAAGTGAAGAAAAATTGTTTATAAAGAGAGCTCTTTGCATCCCTAATGGTTGTAGAATAAATTTAAGTACAATTACACAATCACTTAAACAATCAAGAAACCCTTAGCATACAAGAGAGTCAAATGGCCTGTAGAATCAAATCCCAACATCAGAAATTTCAAACCCCAAACTTTCACGTTTATCAATGCAAGATTTTACAATCTCCAATGAAATTAGTGCCTTGTCTATTGGGTTAATGGAGTCTCTTGCTTGGACAACAACCTATCCAACAAGGAGAATAAAATGTTTGTTTGAGAATTAAACCCTTATAAATCCAAAGAAGACACAAAACCTCCAAATCCTATAATTTAGAAATCCAAGTTGAGCTAGGGTTTGATAATCTTCTATGGGTGTAAACTGTTGGCTTTAATAGCCAACATCAAATACATACAAACATATAAATGAGCAAGGGACACCAAGAATTTACTCAAGAAACCCCCATAGGGGAAAATATGTATTACATCATAGCATTCATGTGTGTAAATTCTATTGTACAAATGGTCCCTGTTATTGCGTAGTTTGTAGTTAGGATAATTGATGGAAAAAGAGATCAAACTAGCGTAAATGAAACAATCCCACCACTGTCACCTCGATGGGAAGTTTCTTTCTATTTAGGGAGGTGAGGCCCAGAGGAGACGTCCCTGGTAACCTGGGGTTTTGAGAAGGAAAAAGGCTTAAGATCTCAAATATAAATTCCCCCTCACAAGTCACCACCCGATTGGAAGGTCTAGCTTATAGCCAATAAAGGTAACTAGAAGTAATAACCAATAACATCACATGCCTAAGACAAAGCAACAATAAAACTATATATGCAAGCTTGCTTGTTGGTTAGTACTTCATATAATCAATGACCCTTCTGATAATAATCAATTGAGAAATAGTATTTGTTGAAGTAAATCAACGATTGTACAATAGCAATGACTACAATATTACTTCTCAAAAAATTCTTAAAGAAGCCTGGCATTCAATGTAACAAAATCAACATGTCATAGATAACCCCTTAAACAACCATTCAATTGATTTAAAAGTAAAATAATAGTTGCACAAAGGTGTTTATAGCACAAGAAGATGATGACAACACTAGGGTTAGTAGAATTAGTTTAGTCTAGGGTTAGTAAGAGTTAGGGTTTGTTCAAAGTATTTGAAAGTTGTAGGATCAAGTCACTCAACACGCGTGGCCTTAGATCAGTGTGTTCCTAGGGTATATGGAGTCAAAAGGAGGACGCAAAAGCTGAAGGATCAAGTGATAATGGTAAAACTAAGGACAAGAGAGTTAAACCTTGAGGTGTTTTTATAACAAGGCCTCAAGGATGAAACCCTAGGGGAGAGAGGCTCACCAAGATGTAGGGGAACTAGGCCTCAGTTCTCTCTCCTCATTCCTTAGCCTAATGGCAATGGCTAGCTTAAATAATGGTTGATAAGAGGTAAGGTAAGAGGGTTTGTAAGCAATGTGTTGCTAAAGAAAGGATTTACTAGGCAAACCCTACGGAAAAATCGACTCACCAAGGTGTAGGGGAACTAGACCTTGGTGCATATTTCTCCTTCTTAGCTCAACAACAAGAGTAAAATGGATAGGCTAGAAGAAAGGGTAGAGTGTTGCTATGGCAAGGCTCTATCTTCTTCATGCAAATCAAATGGCTAAAAATCTTAGTGGGGACATGAGACAAGGACATTAACTAGTGCTTGTCACCTAGGGTTTGATTCAGAAAATTATAATAAAATATGCAATTAAATAGACCTAAAACCATTCAATTAAGAAGTGTTTGCAGAAATTCACTTACATAAACCAAGAAACCATGTAGCAAAACCCTAGTTGTAACACCTTCCACCAAGAGAAATGCCAAAAATGCCAATAAAAGTCTTCCTTCAACAAGTGTGCCTCAAAATTTCAAGCAATAACCCTAATAAGGGCGCAAATTTCAAACCTCACTAATGAGTGAGTGAAAGATGATGAAAAAATGAAGGTAAAAACCCTCAATTTATACAATACAATGACCTAATTTTACTTTTTACATCATGAAAAGGCTGACAACGCCAAAATATTAAAATCATACTATTTTACATTAATTTTTTTAAAATTAAACCCTAATCAAGCAATAGAGAGATGTCATCCCCTTCCTAGGGTGACGTTATCCCTTTTTTGGGCAAATGGAGCCTCCTGGAGCAAAACATTAGCCCTCCTTGGTCTTCTCCAAGATGCCACATGTGCCAACACTGCCATATCTACCTCCCAAAATGTCCACACTGTTGGGTGACGTCACGGGCATCCTGGGAGATGTCTAGAGCCTTCCAAGGCCAACGTCCCTGTGGAGAGGGCTCAACCCCCCTAGGTACAGGTCTACTCAGTTGCCTCTAGTGGATTATTCTACTCTTCAATGGAATAAACACTCTGCTTTGTCTTTGCCCCTTATCAAGGTCTCAACATCGATCGGGTGGGCTCTTTAGCCCCATGGAGGTCTGAACTGATCATCTCCCCATGTGTACTTGTCCAACATGGTACCTGTCTATCAGGCATGAGCCTGGACATCAAGAGCTATGCCCTTCATGGGCTCATAAGTCATAGGGATCATAGCAATGCCAATCACATCTCATCATCAATATTATTAAACATGTGCATAAAACCCCTATTACCCCAGTTAAATTCTCAAAGATATTATACAAGTCTGCAATAAAAGTTTGGGGAAAGTGATAGGGCGTATATTGGGCTAGTGTCCACTGGAGAAGGAAAGTTCTGAGGAAAGACTAAATCTAAGTCATGTAAGTGGGTGATGTGGGTAGGGGATGTCCTGATAGCGGTTGCAGTGAAGGTAAGGGAATGTAGAGCCTTACCTATGGGTGCCTTTATAGAAGGCCAGTTGCACCTGTCTTGGATGAAATTGTTTCCAAGTCCATTCATGCCTTTTATTATTTATTCTTATTGTTTTTTCTTCAAGAATCTAATTAGGGGACACTGCCCTGGCATGGTGACCAGTGGTGGCAGCATTACCCACAAGTACTTTCACATAAATGAGAAGGTTGGCTTGTAATGAGAGCCCCTTTCTCTTGGCCATGCAACCAAGAGTCACTACCCTGGCATGGTAACTAGATGATAGTAGTGTCATACTGCTATGTACCCATGGACCTAATAGGTTGGCTCATGATGATACCCCCTATCCTCTGACTAGGTCTTGTTTTATTATTTTATGGGTCCCTCTTGTTTCTTGCTGAGAAGCCTTTTACTTCTTTCTTAGGGATCCCTGGGAGAAGCATCTTGAGGTTTTAGTTTTAGGATTTTATCTTTTTCCAGCTTGCTTTTACCTTCTAGGCCTTTAACCCCTTCTTCCCACAAGGCAAGGTGCAACCCTTTCAATGATTGGCCAACCCAGTGCCCGGACTAGTGAGAAGGGGTAGATGAGTAGGAAGCAAGATGAAAAGGTGGTGATATGAAGGGAGCATACAATGACTCTTCAGAAATCCCCCAGTGGAAAACCAAAACCTATGGGCACAGGCTTGCTAGGGCATCTTTTCATTCCTCCCAGACATGGTCAAGTGGACAAGTATAAGATCCAAGCATTTGTTAGAAACAAAAGGAATTAAATACACATATTCAAAGGTTTTGAAGATCAGAGTGACACATACCATGATACCTGGACTCATTACCTCATGGAGCAAGAACCATCTTTGATACATGACCAAGATGAATGTGATGGATGTTGTTGTTGTTGACAAAGTGGAGGCATTGAATGGGAGAAAAGATGGGCCCTCCAGGGCCATGCTCTGGTCGATATGGCTCTCGGTAATCCATGTCTAGGACATGTGGGCCTCGAGACACAATCTCCTAGTTATCCCTAAAAGTGGGGATAACACTCTCTTTATATAATCATAGGTGACCATAACTACTAAGTCTTAATTAGATAATTAGATCACATCATATCCATAACCATCTCCACAATATCTCCTTAAATCTCGCTACTCAATCCATGAGATCCTCATCCCTAATATCTCTCCTTATCCTCATCTTTCACTCATACATAGACATTAATCTTGGTCTACTTCATTACATTTATGCACTCATATACATTAGAAATTATTCATATATCACAAGTATGAATATTTTCTTCATACTCTCCCTTAATGAATACTTATGATCTCTTCAACTCATCTTTGAATTGGTCATGTTGTTGCCTTTATACACACCTCGGGTTAACGTGGAAAAACTTTCAATCCACTAGATGTGTCCTTGGGGGAAATTCTCGAGTCAAGGTGTTGTCACCTAATCCTCGACTCCTCCATCTAGGCCAACTCCTAGCGAAGCTAAGGGGGTAGTCCCTAATAAAAATAATATAAGGCTTAAAACAAAGTCTAAGCAAAGAAGGAAATCTAGGAGTTTATTATGAAACAAAAACAATATACAAGATATACACTAGCAGCATATACGAAAATAAATAAAAATGCATATAGTATAGGAAACATTAAAGGCATGAAAAGTACTTGTATGAAAGATATGACTTAAAAATAAATACAATTACTTTCAAAGAAAATTATAAGCAATATATCAAATGTAGAACGATGCCAAATTTCCAAATATATTATTACAAGATAACCAAATTGTTGTTGTAAATGTAAATGAAATGGAAATTGCAAGTGTTGTTGTAGATTTATTAAAAGTGGTTTAATGTTATCATGAAAGTGACTCTTGTTCTTTGAAAGCCACCTTATGTGCGTTTTTCTGCTAAGTGTTACTGAAAAATAAAACTATTCTAGATGTGGCCTCTAAGAGGCTATGCCTCAAATTGGATTTTGTTGAGAACTTGTCGAAGCCCAAATGACTTCACCAATAAGTTCAATAGAGATGTTGGATGTACAACATGGGGAGAACCTAGATCTCAAAGTTCTCGTCTGACTTCACACATGATCTCTATGTGGTTCCCAATTAAAGCAATAGCAACTTAATAAGGTTTCCCTAATTATACTACTCCACACTGACTAGCCCCGGTTCTGATGAGTTCCCCAGATTGAGCTAGGCTCACAAGGGTTCAGAGTATACACCAGGAAGCTGAGGGGATAGGTTTATTTTCCAAATTCAAATTGCATGAAAGTAAAAACTGAAATTGAAACTAATCTAACAATTAAACTTTTACTTTGCCAAAATTGAAATCTAAACTAATCTAAACTAATAAAAGGAAACTAATTAATGTTTCGCAGTGTTGTGGGTTAATTTTATGGTTTATTTTAAGTCTCCCTTTAGTTGAATATTGTGGAACTTGAAGCAAAAGGGAAAACAATGTAATGTTCCCAAGCGATTTTGCTAGGAATCTTAGATTATTTTCTAACCTGTTTGTTTGTTTATGCAGGTTTTGTTTCAGGAAGTTGCACTCTAGGTGTTTTGTAATGCTTTTATAGCATATAGAGTACAATAATAAATATAGATCACAAGATATAAGAGAAAACACAACAAATACCTCAAAAAAACTTCAGATGACCTTTATTTAGTATAATAAGTTCATCTCCATACATAGAGTTGTAGATTTGGAACAATGGAGAAAGATAGAGAAGTCTAGGCTGCAAGAACCCTTTAGATACAACAATATAAAGAAATAGGTCCTCCTAGGTCCCCCACAACTGAATGAGGGTCAATACAAGATCAATTTCTTTTCCTGGAAGGTTGTAACCTTAAGATCTGGTGTTGGTGCGCCCCTCACTAGCTGAAGAAGCTAGAAATTTTGGCTTCCTTGAAGATGGCCTCAAAACCCCCAAAAAATACTACACAATTGTATATCGGGAGCTGTATAATGCATATGGAATATGGTTTTGGTCAACTCCTCAGATCTAACACCTCAACTCAAGGCCCCCTCAATGAATGATGCACCCCCAAGCCAAAATAAATCAATATGCATGAGAAACACTCCACTAAAAGGTGAGATAGGATGCTCTATGTCTTGCAAATCCTCCTGATAAGGGTTTGGCCACAAAACTCCCTTCTCCTTCTCAAATCAAGTAGATCTCCTCTTAATAGTGTGCCCAACCTATAGAAAAAGCCTCAGATAAGATTACTTGACTTGGAAAAAAGGAAAATTTAACTAAATTTGTAGTTTGATTTTAATTTTATAACTGAATGTGAACTTGTTAGAATGCTTAAAACAAAGAAAAGACAAGAAACCAACCAAGACAAAGATCTTGAAGCACAACACCCCCCAAAGGGGAAAAGCAAAGTGAGGCCTCCCTTGGCTCATTGATTTTCCACGGTTATAAGTGCTCTTATAAGAGTCTTTAGATCTCCTTAAGTGAGATTGGACCCTTATATATGGATCATAAAAATGGTACCCTGAAAAAATAAATAAATAAATTAAAAAAAATAAAAAAACACTTTTACAATGGTTTAAAAAAATAAGGCCACTTTGGAGGTCTTAGAAACTTCAAGTCTTTAGATTTTTGGTAGAAATTCCTCTTGTCCTTGCACCAACCTGCACAAAATCAAAAAACAAACAATATGCAAATATGGCCAAAGACACTTTAAGAGTGCTTTGGGTTATTAGATTACAAAACTAAAAAAAATTCTAAGTACAATCCTATGCTAAACTAGCAAATTTCTAAATCTATACTAACTAGGAAAATTCTTTTCTTACTCTTCTTCTTTGTTGTTCTAAAATAGAAATATAAACAGTAAGCTTTTGCTCAAATATTGAATTTAAACTCTTGAGAAAATACCTATCTTTAGCCTTTAGATTTTCAGCAAAAGAGGGACTAAGATAGCACTTTGCAAGCTAGAATAAAGATTTCATCTACTTTCCTTTAGTTGCAAAAAGAAAGATAGTTTTTAGTACTTTTATGAATTGAAATCTTTCTTTGCAAATAAGAATAAACCAAAAGAAATTTTTATCTTTTAGTTTGAGAAAGAGATGAGAAGAAAAAGGTCCATTAAACCCTTGGAATACTTGGGTAAGAATGGAGTCTTATTTATCATAGAAAGAGGGGCTATTGTCCTTCAAACTTTTTGAGAGAAAGTAAGAACAAGCAAGTTCATCCAATCCTCCAAATGAGATCTACAAAGTCCACAATACTTGCAAGCAACCTATTAGATATTGGTGTTACCTACAAAGAAACTCAATGGCACATTAACTAAACAAAACATAAAAATCACATTCAGATTTCTAAGATAGATAACAAATAAGAAATGGAAATCAAACAAGATCTACAATCCTACCCCTTATGAGTAATAGTACTCCTTACAAAGGCCAAACTCAACAAATTACAATAAGAAAATAAATGGAATAATATCACCTCATAGAAATGCACTTGACAATGAGCAACCACACATAGATCCACACCAAATTAGCCTCCAAAGCCTTTTTTATTCCAAGTATGAAAGATAGATCTCTATTACAATAGCAAAAATCCCAAGCTCCACTATATTTACAATGGGAGAGTGCTTTCTTAAATAGACCAAAGGGTGGAGTTCCCAATGGAGGAGGGCGCACCAAGTAGAGAGGGAGGGCATACCACTTGGAAGAGAAAGAGTGCCAAGTGTGGAAGAAAAGGCTGCCACCTCCCAAAAATCTCCCACAATCCTCCACATGGTGAATTAGATTGGGAAGGGTTTTCCACCTCCAAAATCTAGTTGAGATCTCACACAAGTGCGCCACCTCTCTCAAGGAGGGTGCACCTCTTCTTGGCCCACACTCCAATACCACATATAATATGTGATTTATTCTTCAAAGAGTCTTGCACATGTATCAATCATCCTTTGCCACCTCAAAGGAAGGTAGAGTCAACCCAAAACATGTCCCCGACATGTTACCCCCAAAATTGGGTTTGCTGATTTTTCTTGATTTTATTTGACTTTTTTTGGGTTTTTTGAGTAAAATTGATTTTTAAGTGATTAAAATCACTAATTTTACTCAACCAAGTGGGTACTTAGGTAATATGGGTGCTCTAGGTCCAAAAATGATCACCCCAAAGGCATAAGAAGTCCCCTAGTACCACTTTTTTAATACATCTTTATTTTTTAATTAAATTTGTCGAATTGCGACAAATTTGTAATTAACTGAAAAAAAATAAAACAACCTAAGGGAGACTTAGCACATTTCCATAAGACTCGAGGAGTATGTTTAGCATGGTAACATACATTAGAAACTAGTCTTAGATCCATGCTAAGGCCTAACCATGGGTATATACTCTGTCTCTAGAGGGATTGAGTGAAAAAACTCATAAATTATAAATTGCCTAAAGGACAAAATATAATAAACAAGTGAAAAAACACTCCAGAGTATAACTCACACTTAGGACTAAGGTGGCTAAGACCTTTAACAAATTCATCATGCAACATCTCTTATTACAATTTTTTATGGAAATGTGAAAAAGGTTGGTCTTTATTGACCGACTGAACTTCTGAACTCTGAACTTTGAACAATAATGTTCAATCTTTGGTGACTCACTGGAAATCCATCCCAGTGCAACGTTGATGGATAACATTGGCTCCATATGGGGATGTGTGCTTGATCTTTTATTTTTTGAAGGAAAGAATACAAGAATCCAAAATCACATGATCTGCATCACCAACACTTTGTCAATAACATGTCCATATATAAAAACCAATATTAAACACAAGCTGCAAAAATAATATGCATGTATATATACAAATTTTGAAAAAATAACCTATGTATAAAATTTACAAAATTAAACCATATATAGGAAATAAATAAATTTAAAGTACAGAGGATAAGGTTTAGAGAATATGATATAATAGATGCCCCATGGACATCAGATGACTTCGTTGAAGAAGAGTTTGAGAAGTTGACCATTTACTAGTAGTGGCAACTTCTCACCGTCCAATCTTCTTAGGACAAAGGAGTTCTTTCCAGCTACATCTTGGATAACATATGGCCCTACCCATAGACTGTCAAACTTGTCATGGCTTCCTGGTTTCTCTTTCCGTTTGTCCCATAGGAGGACCGTATCACCTACTTGGAAATCCCTTTGTCTTAAAGACTTATCAAAAGTCTTCTTTATCTTTTCTTGATTTTTTATACTTTTATCTAGGGCTTTCCTTCTATTTTCATCCAACTCAATTATTTTATCAATCATGTTCTGATGAAAATCCTCTTCTAAACCATACTTCTGGACAAATTGATACACTGGGAGCTTCATATGAACTGGCAAAGTGACATCAAGACCGTAAAACAACTCGAAAGGACTCTTTCATGTTGAACTCTTCTTTGTGATCCTGTCAGCCCAAAGTGAAAACTTGATCTTATTATCCCATGACCTCTTGTTATCCCCAACGATTTTCTTAAGAATTGTCATTAAGTTTTTGTTGCTAGACTTAGCAAGACCATTGCCTTGGGGATAATAATTTGAAGAGTGGGATAATATAATGCCATATTTAAAACAGAATGAGGATAATTCTGTAGAACTAAAGGCCTTGGCATTATCAGTAGTTATCTTTGTTGGCACACCAAAACTAGTGATAATTTTGTCTTCAAGAAAGTCCATGACCACTTTGTTTGTTGTTGACTTGGTGGGTATAGCCTCTACCCACTTTCTAAAATAATCAATTGTTATGATTATCCAAGTATATCCATTACTTGAATTATCTTTGAAATGACCAATGAAATCAAGCCCCCACTACTGAAAAGGGGCTTCAACCACTACTGGTTGTAATGGTAAGGTTGCTAGCTTCTTCTTCCCAGTAAACAACTAACACTGTTGACAACCCCTAACCATTTTTTACACATCTTAAAATATAGTAGGCTGGTAGTAACCTACTCTAAGGATTTTGTGGGCAGTAGTTTTGGCTGCAAAATGCCCACCACAAAATCTTGAATGAAAATCAACCAAGAGTATTTTGGACTCAATCTCATCGACACATATAAGTATTACCCCATCGGGGTTCCTCCACCCTAATCCATCCTAAATAATACAATACTTAGATGCCTTTAATCTCAATGCTCTTCTTTTGTGGCCAATTAAGTGACTAGGGCATGTGAGATTAGAAAGGAAGAAAATGATATCATCATACCATTCATTTTGTTCTAACTTTTGAAGTTCTAGAGATAAACATGACCTATATTGGTTGTTTTGACAGACTAAGTTCAAATATTTTTCATTTTCTTCAGTTATCATTTGAGCTAATCCTTTACCTTTGATTAATTTGGTGGGTTTTATCTCTAGATCATACTCTTGTATTTTTTAAACCCACTTTCCTCTGACCCCCAAGAAATCTTTTTGTCTAAGGATATATTTTACCACCGGGTGAGGTACATACCCCACAACTCTTGAATATCCTATGTAAACTCAAAAATTCTTTAGGGACTTGACCAAAGCATATGCTTTCTTTTCCATAGTTGTATAATTAAGTTCTGGATTTTGTAATGCCTTGCTCATGAAAGCAATGGGTTGCTCCTCACCCTCATCATTATTTTGGAGAAACACTCATGTTATAGTATCTTCAGAAGAAAAGGAGAAGATTTGAAAATCTTTAACATAGTTTGGACTAATTAGCACAGGAGATTTACCAATTGCGTCCTTAATATTTTTGAAAGCTCTTCTTCCTTCTTCTATCCACTCAAACTTGACATCTTTCTTTAAGAGCCTGAGGATAAGTTTCATAGTTTCGACTAAGTTTGGAATGAACCTTATTACAAAGTTGATCTAACCAAGGAAGGATTATAGGGCTTTCTTGGTTTGGGGTAAAGGTACTCCTTGTATGGCTTGCACCCTTTCTAGGTCCATCTTCACCCCATTTTTTTCTATTATATGGCCCAACAATGTTCCTTCATCAACTCCCAAGATTGGCTTGGCCGGATTCAAGGAGATTCCATATTTTTGGCATCTTTCAAACACCTGTCTAAGATGACCTATATGATCAGATATTTATTTTGAGAACACATTCAAATCATTCGGGTATATCTCGATGATTTTTCCCATTAATTCATGGAAAGAAAAATCCATGGCTCTCTGAAATGTGGCCCCTGCATTTAATAATCCAAAAGGCATTATAAGGTACTCAAAGGTTCCCCATGGTGTGGTGAAAGTTGTCTGATTCTGATCTTTTGTCCTCACCAACTCTTGATTGTATCCAGAGAAACCATCTAACATAGACATTATTTTTGACCCAGTAATTGTTTGCAATAGAGTTTCCATGTTGGGCAAGGGGTAATTATCCTTAATGCATGAAAGATTCAGATTTCTAAAATTGATGCACGACCTTATCTCGTTTTTCTTTCTAACTACTACCAAGTTAGAACACAATGAAGAATGCCTTGTTGGGACAATGATGCTCGCATCCAACATTTTTTTAAGTTCTGCTTGAACCAAAGGTGCAACTTAGGATTTATTTGCCTAAGTTTTTGCCAGAAAGGTTTTGTGTCTTTCTTGAGTGGGATAGTATGTTGAAATACATCATCTTTGTAAGCTTTGAGTTCATCATAAGTAAAATCAAATACATCCCTATACTCATTGACAAGACTTATTAATTCTTTTCTTTCTTTTTCTAAAGTACCCTTTCTGATTTTTATGAGCCTTGGGACTTCCTCTCTCCCATTGTTTACTTCTATGTAGTTGTCAGGCTTTACTACTTCCTTTTTATTTTTTCACATGTTATGCATGTCAAATATATTTTCTAAGGCAGTTATTCCTCTAGGGACTGAATTCTTTATTGAGTTATCATCTTCAACATATTCTTTTCCTTCTTCCTTATAACTGACATTGAAATCTGAGAATTCTTGAACATTATGAATAAATCTTAGGATTTATTTGTCATCTCTGAAGACTTTCCAATGATCAACATTTTATGGAACTGGAGGTCTAAAGATTATTTCTAGTTTTCCCTCTCCTTTCATTAAATCCTCTGAAGGTTGGAGGGTTGAAGCTGCAACTGCCAAACTGTCATCTAGGTTGTTCTGATCCCTAAGAACTGAAATGAGATCCATAGCATCAAACATTTCTATGGTATCCCAGATTTCATTTATGTATCCTCTTAATCTTTCACTTTTACATGAAAATTTATTTTTAACCTGGAGAATGACTAAGTCTGAGTCACCCTTGACACTTATTATTTTGATCCCCATATCTTTTGAAATTTATAGGCCAAGTAGAAGTGCTTCATATTCAGCCACATTATTCGTTGCATCAAATTCTAATCTAAATGCAAAATTGTAAGACTTTCCTGTTGGTGAAACTAGAACAATTCCAACCCCCTTTCCTGATCTTGAATGTGCACCATCAAAGTTCATCTTCCAAGCCTTATTACTTTCTTTTTCATCCTTAAACTTTTATTCAGTTGATGCTAGGAAGTTTGAACAAATCAAGAAATTACCCATGTCAGATGTTTGGCATATGAACTCATTGAATTTCTCTTTAGGGTCTTCTATATGGTACTTCCTTTCTGTTTCTCTAAAGAGTCTGAAATGTTTGGTTGATGGAGGAGGGTATGGGATAGTTGCAAAAGAAAAATCCATGTTTATGCAACCACCCATGGGATCTCCCCATTTTCTTGAGAGAATCATACCCCAAGCATCTAGCATGTCAATTATAAGAACATCCATCTGAAAAGAAAAATTTTGGCAGAAAGC
This sequence comes from Picea abies, assembly GCA_900067695.1. Classification (NCBI taxonomy): domain Eukaryota; kingdom Viridiplantae; phylum Streptophyta; class Pinopsida; order Pinales; family Pinaceae; genus Picea; species Picea abies. The sequence goes on from CBVK0100331975.1 coordinate 20,609, forward strand.
TAGCTTAACTAGGAGATCTATGATAATGCCAAGGGTTTCAACTTCCCTGGAATCCATGGAACATATGTTTTGATAGGGCCTTGTAACCTTAAGGCCCATCCTTTTCATAATTCCTTTAGTAATGATGTTGGATCAAGCTCTAGAATCATACATGCAGTTATGTAACCATAGGTCATTTATTTCTAGAGACACAAAGAAAGGGGGATTCTCTTCCTTGGTTCTATCTCTGCTAGTTAAAACCACTGGAGGATATTTATTTTGTTCCTTTTCCTTTTTCTGACTCTTCACAACCTCTTGATTTTTAACAACCACTTTACCATTAGGAACATTTATTGCTTTAAGTAATTTTTCCTTTTGTGAAGGAATTTTCAGAAGGTCTGATACTGGAACCAATATTTTAGCATTCGAAATCCAACTACCTAAATCAATAGATAGATTAGCAATTGGAAGAGTAGTTACCTTGGGAAAATTTGTCTAAGACTTGCTTGCAAGTTCTCTCCCTTTTCTTTGGTAAACTATTCCCTTATGTCTGGCCATCTCTAGGATCTGCTTGTTTGTGGGTTTGTGTCCATATATCTTGGTGACATTATCATACTCTTCAACCACTTATTTTTCTTGCTCACACCTTTCTTTCATTTTAAGCCAATGATCCATTGACAAAGGGTGAGTTTCTCCAAAATTATTTATGTGGTTAGAGCTCCTTGATTGCCCCACAAAGTTGTTTGTTATGGGGAGGCCTTGCTCATTTATTTGACAAAATATTGCACAAGTGGACTCTTCGTGGAAGTCTTCACATGCTCTACAAAAGGGTGGTATTTCATAATTTATCACATTATTAGATTCTAACTTATTTGGTGGCCTTTGCTCTTGTTGAGGACTTTTCTTTTTCCATATTTCATTACCAGGCCTTGGTTGGAATCTGTTATTCTGATTTTGGGACTTCTCCATGGTTATCAACCTATTCTGCAAAGCACTAAGTTGGGTAGCATGGGTTGCCTCCATTATTTTAACCATCTTTGTTATGGCCTTTAAAGGGTCATAGGATGGATCTTTATTATCTAGAACTATTGTTTTCTCTTTAGGATTTGACTATCTTGAAGAACTGCCTCTTGTGAATCTTGGAAGGTTTGACTTTCCTGATGCTTGCATGTCTTTATCAATCTTGATAGCAGTTTCTTGATATATTTTGAGGTTGGTGGGTTCTTTATCTCTTAGTTGATATCTCATTTCACCACCGAATGCCTCAATGTAGTAGATCAAGATAGCACTCTCAGGAGGTTTGATATCTGTGTGCATGCTTTAAACTAGTTTGTTGAACCTTTTGTTGAACTCGTCCATGGTTTCATTTTAATTTTTCTTCATTGTGTTGAGGGCCGCCAAAAGATGACAGTGATATATTTTCTCCCCCCACTTTGTAGTAAAGGCATCAACGATATCCTTCAAGGTTTTAAAAGTGTTATTTGGCTTCTCCTCATACCAGTCTGAAGCATCATCTTCTAAGGAAAGAACAAATAAATTCATTTTGACATCTTCATAATCGTGTGCAGCACACCATTTATTTATACATCTCATGAATGATTTGGCATGCATTTTAGCAGAAATAGCATTATTACCTTGAAAACTAGGAAGTTTCTCAATTGTTTTTTCCGGAATAGCATGCGGATAATTATTTATTGCACTAAAATCACATGGAGAATATATGGCCATTTCTAAAGTAAAACTATTACTAACAAAGAGAAAGTGGATATCAGAAATGGACTCTGTTCCTAAATGACTAAGTACTCTACAATAAGAGGCTTTAGCTAACCTCCTTCGATAAACCTTTTCAAGTTCAGGAATGAAGTTAAGTAGGCCTTCTGAGTTCCTCCTTGTATAATACCTAGTTAAATTGGAATTAAGTGGAGTCACCAGATGGTTGATTCTATTTCTGATAAACTACAAGCATAACAAACTAAGTAAAACAACAAGGAAAAAAAGTCATGTTCTAGAAATAGAAATATTTATCCCCAACAATGGCGCCAAAATGTTGTCACCTTATACATACTTGGGAGATGTGGAAGAAATCTTCAATCCACTCGATGTGTCCTTGGGGTCAAGTGAGAGTTAAGGTGATGTCACATAATCCTCAAATGTTCTATCTAGGCTAAATCCTAGCAAAGCCAAGGAGGGTAGTCCCTAACAAATATAATAAGGCTTGAACTAAAATAAGTACAAGAAATAAATCTAGGAGTTAATTATTCTTTCAACAATCAATCACAAATTTTAAAATACACAGATCAACTACCCATCCATGATATATATATCAAGCATGTACTTGCATAAAAAGATACTTAGACATAGTTATTAGATGCAAGTAACATTAAATTTCTTCAAATAAATAACAGAAAAGTAAAGTGAAGCATATGTCTTTGCTAAGTGTAAATATGAGACAAGTGCCTTAAAGGTAATCGTGGGCAATGTAGTTCATGTGTTTTAATAGGGTAAATATGTTGAGTTAATGAGATTGTTTGGCATCCTTGGAGGTTAGCTCTTTGTTTGGAAACTTGCAGAGATTTTACCAAAACCCAATGGTCTCACCAGTGAACTCACTCAAAGTGTTGGATGTCCAAAACGGGTGGGAAGCCAGGTACCAAGAGGGTCCGCCTTACTTCGCAAGTCACTTTAAGACATTTTCTCGTGCATTAAGCTAACTACTTTAGATATTTCCCTAATTAATCTATCGCCACTTACCATCTCAGAGTGCATGAACTTACTCCCAATAGATCAAGACTAGATCGCAACTAGAAGGGTCAGGAACCGCATTGAGAGATGAGGGGAAATGTTTATTTTAAATAGGAAATAAAGTATTGAAATTGAAATATTGTACTAATTAATAATCCACACTAACCAAGCCTCTTGCGAGGAGATGAGGGGATGGTTTATTTGCCAACTTTTAAAAAATGAAAGAAATAAAGCTAACTAGAAATTAAGGATTACTTGATTTGCAGAAAAGGAAAATTTAACTAAATTTGTAGTTTGATTTTAATTTTATAACTGAATGTGAACTTGTTGGAATGCTTAAAATAAAGAAAATACAAGAAACCAACCAAGACAAAGATCTTGAAGCACAACACACACACCCCCCCCACCCCCCGAGGAAAAAGCAAAGTGAGGCCTCCCTTGGCTCACTGATTTTATTTCCATGGTTATAAGTGCTCTTATAAGAGTCTTTAGATATCATTAAGTGAGATTGGACCCTGATATATGGATCATCAAACTGGGAAAAAAAAAAAAAAAACACTTTTACAATGGTTTAACAAAATAAGGCCACTTTGGGGGTCTTAGAAACTTCAAGTCTTTGGATTTTCAGTAGAAATTCCTCTTGTCCTTGCACCAACCTACACAAAATCAACAAACAAATAATATGAAAATATGGCTAAAGACACTTTAAGAGTGTTTTGGGTTATTAGTTTACAAAACTAAAAAAACTTCTTAGTACAATCCTATGATAAACTAGTAAATTTTTTAATCTAGACTAACTAGGAAAAGCCTTTTCTTATGCTTCTTCTTTGTTGTCCTAAAACAGAAATATAAACAATAAGCTTTTGCTCAAATATTGAATTTAAACTCTTGAAAAAACACCTATCTTTAGCCTTTAAATTTTCAGCAAAAGAGGGACTAAGATAGCACTTTGCAAGCTAGAATAAAGATTTAATCTACTTGCCTTTAGTTTCAAAAAGAAATATAGTTTTTAGTACTTCTATGAATTGAAATCTTTCTTTGTAAATAAGAAAAAACCAACAGAAATTTTTAGCTTTTAGTTTGAGAAAGAGATGAGAAGAAAAAGGTCCCTTAAACCCTTGGAATACTTGGGCAAGAATGGAGTCTTCTTTAGCATAGAAAGAGGGGCTATTGTCCTTCAAACTTTTGGAGAGAAAGTAAGAGAAATCAAGCTCGTCCAATCCTCTAAATGAGATCTCTAAACTCCACAATACTTGCAAGCAACCTGCTAGATATTGGTGTTACCTACAAAGAAACTCAATGGCACATTAACTAAACAAAACATAAAATGCACATTTAGATTTCTAAGATAGATAACAAATAGGAAATGGAAATCAAACAAGATCTACAATCCTATCCCTTATGAGTAATAGTACTTCTTACAAAGGCAAAACTAAACAAATTACAATAAGAAAATAAATGGAATAATATCACATCATAGAAATGCACTTGACAATGAGCAACCACACATAGATCCACACCAAATTAGCCTCCAAAGCCTTTTTTATTCCAAGTATGAAATATAGATCATTGTTACAATAGAAAAAATCCCAAGCTCCAACTAGCTTTACAATGGGAGAGTGCTTGCTTAAATAGACCAAAGGGTGGAGTTCCCAATGGAGGGTGCACCAAGTGGAGAGGGAGGGCTCACCACTTGGAAGAGAAATAGTGCCAAGTGTGGAAACAAAGGCTGCCACCTCCCACAAATCTCCCACAATCTGTCACATGGTGAATTAGATTGGGTAAGGTATTTCCACCTCCAAAATCTAGTTGAGATCTCACACAAGTGCACCACCTCTCTCAAGGAGGGTGCACCTCTTCTTGGCCCACACTCCAATACCACATATAATATGTGCTTTATTCTTCAAAAAGTATTGCACATGTATCAATCAGCCTTTGCCACCTCAAAGGAAGGTAGAGCCAACCCAAAACATGTCCCTGACATGTTCCCCCCAAAATTGGGTTTGCTTATTTTTCTTGATTATATTTGACTTTTTTGGGTTTTTTGAGTAAAATTGATTTTTAAGTGATTAATATCACTAATTTTACTCAACCAAGTGGGTACTTAAATAATATGGGTGCTCTAGGTCCAAAACTGAGCACCCCTAAGGCATAAGAAGTCCCCTAGTACCACTTTTTTAATACATCTTTATTTTTTTATTAAAAATTGTCGAATTGTGGCAAATTTTTAATTAACTGGAAAAAATTAAAAAACCTAAGGGGGACTTGGCACATTTCCATAATACTCTAGGAGTATGTTTAGCATGGTAATATAAATTAGGCACTAGGCTTAGATCCATTCTAAGGCCTAACCATGGGTATATACTCCGGCTCTAGAGGGATTGAGTGAAAAAACTGAAAAAAAAACTAGAGTATAACTCACGCTTAGGACTAAGGTGGATAAGACCTTTTACAAACTCATCATGCAACATCTCTTATTACAATTTTTATGGAAATGTGAAAAAGGTTGGTCTTTATTGACTGGCTGAACTTCTGAACTCTAAACTTTGAACAATAATGTTCAATCTTTGGCATCTCGTTGGAAGTCCATCCTAGTGCAATGTTGATGGATAACAGTTACCTTTAGAACAATTTGACCACTGGAAGGAAGATTGCTACAACGACACCTTGCAATTGCAATACTTTGTCAAGATCGTTAAGCACTATCCCAAGGACATTGGGAATAATTCCTTCACAGAACGGTGCACCCTAACCTAGCGCACCCCCTGAAACCCTCAACATGCAGTTTGGTGAAGTTTGAAAAATTGAGGTTTTTCAGTGCTAGGGTTTCTACCGGCGAAAATGTCAACCAGTATAAGAGTTGAAGATAGATTGGATGGAGCAGATAACTTGATATCCTGGAAGCATAGAATACAACTCATTATAGAAGAGAATGAATTATTGTATCACGTCAAGAAGATGCTTCCAGAACCCGAAGATGAAGAAGCAAAGGAAAAGTTCAAGAAGAATGAGGTCAAGGCCAATAGGATCTTGACAGGATCAATAAAGGATCACCTGATACCTAATGTATCATAACTAAATACTACAAAGGAGATATTTAATGCCCTAACCAGACTCTGTGAAAGAAAGAACACCAGTCGGAAGCTTACCCTACGACATCAACTAAAAAATGTGACTATGAACAAGTCAAAGACAATAGCCAACTTCTTTACAAGGATCTCGCAGATCAAAGAGATGGATATACTTCTTGAAATAAAAATATGAATTCCTTAACAAGTTTCAAGATTTCAAGGCTTTATTTGAGAATCTCTCTGAGAAAAAGATTAAAGTTTTGAGATCTGACAATGGAGGTGAGTATACCTCAAGGGAGTTTAAAGACTTTTTCCAAGAAGCGGGGATTAAGAGGGATCTTACAACTCCCTACATCCCCCTGCAGAATGGGGTTGCAGAAAGAAAGAACAGATCCATCATAGAAGCAACAAAAGAAATGATACATGACTAGGGCCTACCCATGCACTTATGGGCAGAAGAATCCAGTACAGTTGTATACGTGTAGAAGAGAAGCCCTCGTAAGATATTAGAGAACAAGACACCTGAAGAGGTGTTCACTAGAAAGAATCCATAAGTCAGTCACTTGAGGATTTTTGGTTGTCTAGTGTTTATACATGTTCTTGAGGAAAAGAGAATGAAATTGGAACCTTCGAGAAAGAAGGGAACATTCATTGGATATAGTGGGCCTTTGAAGGCCTATATAATTTACATTTCAGGGTAGAGACCAATCGATATCATCCAGGATGTAAGATCTGATGATGATGAATTCTTTAGAAGATCAAGGGAATCTCACAAAGATTGTTGATGATTGCAGCTTCGTGAGACATCCTCTAGGACATGTTCTCCTCTGAGACTAAGTTGAGTCAACTTGTGAGATATTCCATGTGTTGGGTGTGCCCATGTGATGGTTGTGTCATTCCTCTCTAGACTGAGATGAGACGATGTGTGCCTCTGCATGAGGTGAGGATGCCCATGAGATGGGTGAGTCGTTCCTCTCTGGATTGAGATGAGATGATGTGTACCCTTGTGTGGGGTGAAGGTTCCCATGTGATGGGTGTGTGTCAGACTCTGGAATGAGTTGTTATGACCTATGGTCTCATGCCTTGTGGACTCAGTTGAGTCAGACTTGAGATGGTACTCCAAATGATTCTCATGTGGACTCAGTTGAGATATAGATATTTTGAGTAGGACGTCCCTATGGCTGAGCATAGGTGGATGTGTCCCTAGTGGTTGAGCACTAGTGGATCCCTTGCTATATTGTCTGAGAGTAAGATTTACATGTAACCCTAACTGTGATGTAAAGGGTACAGGTCAGCCCACTATATGTGAAAGATAATTAATGCTTATTGTAATAATTAATTATTATCTGAGTTATTGAGGTCAGCCCTGTTGTGCCCATAGACACCACTTTTGGTCTGTCCAGTCTAGTATAACTAAAGGTGATTTACCCATTGAGGAAACACATAAGTCACTTGTCATTTGGAAATTTCAGCAAGTACACTTCTAGGGCTGAAGTGTGCACCTCTCTTGGGTACAAATTTCAAGGTTGTACAGCACCCTCTAGTGTGCATTAGGGTTTCATGGTTGGAGGATCTTCTTTTGAGAATATAGCAAAGGATTGTTGGGGTTTTCTCCCTTGTTGAGAAGGGTTTTCCTAGGATATTTCTTGTGTTCTTGTGCATGGTTATTTGTAATGTTCCCAATAAATGTTTTTTGCTTGGGGACACTAGTTAACTGCTGAACTAACTATTTGATTGTTTGTGTTTGTAGGATGGCCACTGATATTTCAGCCTTAGGGTTATATTTAGTTGTTCAACACAATTTATCAAGATTCATTCAAAACAATGCAAGATTTCATCAACATACAAGATATGGAACCACAAAACACAGATCTGACCTCTTTATTAGGAAATAGCAAGAATCTGATACAATATACGAGAAGATCTATAATAACATCAAATGGCTCCAACAATAGAATATATGAGTTGCTGCAAATTGCTCCTAGAAAACACAAGATAAGCCTCCCAAAGGATGAATACAGGATGAGAGATCCAATACCAAAGCTAGGGTTTGCATAACCCTCTAACTGTTGGTATGTACTGCTGAAGAATATGAAGACCAAGGGTTTGACCCTCCTAAAAAAGACCTCCAAATGTTGCCAAACTCCACCAAGAGATAGATCAAGGCAAGGGGAACCCTCTCCTGAAGTATGAATCCCAAATACCAAGTATTCCTCCTCCAGTTGTTGTAACCCTAAATAGGTATGACCCTCCTAAAACCCTAAATATGACCAACAATTTGGCCTGGATGAATGAGGCCTCCAAACCACTTGAAACTCTCTAGGATGATAGATTGGGTAGCCACAAACCCCTAGGAGAAGTTTCAAAATCATATCTGAGGTAGAGCCTCCTAGATATGAGAATCAATGACTCACCAAGAAGTCCTCCTTCCTTCAAAGTCATCCCAACCTGTAGATAATAATCTAGTCGTAGTAAATCCTCAAGAAAGCCTCTAAACTAATGAGAAAGGTCCTACAAGAAAAACCCTAATGCTGGAATCTCCCAAGGCTCTCTCAATAAGCTGGATCAAATTGTTCCTCAATCAATGGTGCGCCCCTACTGGAAAACCCTAACTGGTACGACCATGTTATTATCCTAAATAGATGATGAGTGTAGAATGGTGTGGGTGGAGTGTTTCATCCCTGAGACCAAGCTTGGAACAAGGTGACTGGAATCTTTCACCACTGAGTTGTTCTCTAGGGTTTGTAATCTCAAAACCCTCAAAACTATGTGCTAAAGAGCTCAACAAGAGAATACCAAATATCCAAGATGATATGAGAGGTGTTCCCTAGCCTTTCTTTTATACGTCCATTATGTTTTCCTATTGAGTTAGTTTAACCCCTAGGTTCAACACCTAACTCAACCTCCAGCATTCTAATTCTTCATTGAGTTACTTTTTTCCCTTTACCCTTTTTCCTAAGTCAACTTCAAAATATAAAATTACTTTGGTTGACTTTTCCCCATTCTGTGTGAGACTATGGTCTAGTGGGGATGCCTATACCACTAAGTCTTCCTAGACCTCTTCATCAAGAGATGGGGGACATTACAGTATCCCTTGCTAGAAATTGCTTGTCCTCAAGCAATTCCAAACCTGTCTCCTGTACCACATGTTCATTCTCCCACGTGGCATCCTCAATGGGTAAATCCTTCCATTTGATCAGGTACTCTTTGATGCTTCCCTTCCAGAGCTTCTTATCCTGAACCTCCAGTATCTCCTCTGAAATCAGAACCAATTTCCCCTCTTCGTCTAGAGGTGGCAGCACCTCAAGGGGTGTGATGTGTTGGTCGATGGCCCTCTTTAGGCATGACACATGGAAAAAATTATGTATCCTATTTCCCTATGGGAGATCCATCTTATAAGATACTGCCCCTACCTTCATGTTGATCCTGTAGGGCCCAAAGAAACGTGGTTGCAACTTCTCTGCTCCACTTCCTTTTATAGAATCCTTCCTGTATGGTTGGAGTCTTAGGTAAACTAAGTCACCAACCTCAAAATTACGCTCAACCCTATGTTTATCTGCTTTGACCTTCTGATGGTTATGTTCCCTCTGTAAATGATCCTTTAGCTCCCTGAGGATGTCCTGACTCTGTTGTACCCAATCTTGTACTATTGGGGCCTTGCTGCCACCAAAAGTAATCTCTATGAAAGAAAGTCGATTATAATTGTACAACGCCCTGAATGGGGTCATGCCTATGGACATGAAATGGGTGGTGTTGTAGAAGTATTCCCCCAAATGTAGCCATATAACCCATGCCTTCTGCTGCCTAGTCACATAATTCCTGAGATAGCCTTCCACCCATTTGTTGACTATTTCAGTTTGTTCATCCATCTGAGGATGATAGCTAGTACTAGGAGTCAAGGCCATACCAACTATCCTGAATAACTCCTGCCAGAATGTACTCATGAATCTATTATCCCTATCAGTAACAATAATTTTGGATAAACTGTGAAGTCTGAAGATATCCCTGAAGAATAATTCGACCACCCATGTTGCACTGAAATCTGTAACAATGGAGAAAAAGTGTGCAAACTTTGTCAACCTATCCACCACCACAAAAATACAATCCTTCCCCTATGCCTTGGGAAACCCCGTGATGAAATCCATGGATATTCTTTCCCACTTGTGCTCTGGGATGGGTAGCGGTTGAAACAGTCATGTCAGGTGAGTGTGCTCAACCTTATTCTCCTGGAAAGTAGTACACTCCTTGACATGATTCATCACATCCTCCTTGAGGCCCTTCCATGAAAACCTCTCTCTTACCTGCATGTATGTCTTGCCAATCCCTTGGTGCCCTGCCATCGGTGAGTCATGACATGCTTGCAACACTTTGGCCTTGAAGGCTGATTCAGGAACCAAAAATATTCGACCCTTATAATAGATGATGCCATCAATGACCTTGAAGTTATCGTCCTATATTTTCCCATCCATTACCTAACAAGCGAACTGATTTTCTGAGTATTCCATCACCAAGTGGTCCTTCCAATTGCCTAACACATCTATTATGGCATAAATTGATGGCCTTCTAGACAATGCATCTGCCACTACATTGTTATTCCCTTTGACGAATTCAATGTCAAAGTCATAGGCCTGTATTCTGCTTACCCATTTTTGTTGCCTATCATTTAAGTCCTTTTGCTCCAAGAAGTACTTAAGACTATTATGATCTAATTTTACCACAAACCATGCACCTACCAGGTATTGTTTGAATTTGGTCAGGGCGTGCATGATGGCCAACATCTCTTTATCATATATGGTGTAAAGTAACTCAAGTCCCCTGAGTTTTTGACTCTCATAGGCAAGACAGTGCCTATTTTTCATCAGTACGACCCCAATACCTTCTCCTGAGGCATCACACTCCAAAGTGAAAGGTTGGCTAAAATTTGGTAGGGCTAATACTAGGCATGTGATCATCACCTTTTTCATCTTTTCGAATGTGAATTGGGCCTCCTAACTCCATTTGAAAGCTCCCTTCTTGGTCAAATGGATCAAAGGTGCACAAAGCTGTGAGAATCCTTTGACAAACTTCTTGTAGTAAGTGAAAATGCCTAGAAATCCCCTCAACTCCATAAGGGTTTTAGGTGTAGGCCACTCCATTATTGCCTGAATATTCTCCTGATGTACCTGTACTCCCTTAACTCCGATGATCTGTCCTAAATAAAGAACCTTTGTCATTCCAAATTCACATGTGGACTCCTTAGCATACAATGATTGCTTCTCCATGATAAATAGAAGTTGGTCCACATGCCGAAGGTATTCCTCCCACATCTTGTTATAAATTAGAAAGTCATCAAAGAATACCAAGAGATGCTTCCTCAACTATTCATTGAAGACATGGTTCATACATTATTGGAACATAGTGGGGGCATTGGTTGATCCGAATGGCCTCACCAAGAATTCATAGTGACCATAATGACACCTAAAAGCATTTTTTGGGATGTCTTCATCCCTCATTTTGATTTGATGGTAGCCAGAGCGTAGGTCATTTTTTGTGAAATATACAACCCCATACAGCTCATTTAGTAGCTCATCAATCCTTGGTATGGGATACTAGTTTTTTATTGTTTTCTTATTTAATGCCTGGAAGTCAATTCACATGTGCATGGTTCCATCCTTCTTCTCTACCAACACCACTGAACAAGCAAAAGGGATGGAACTCAACTTGATGTGCACCGTATCCAAGAGTTTTTTTATTGCCTTCTCTATCTCATCTTTGTACTTCTTTGGATGTATTTACGGTGTGGTGATGACTGGTTTTTCTCCTTCCTCCAACTCAATGATCTACTCAAACCCCATGTCTGGTGGCACCCCTGGTGGAATAGGTCCAAACACTTTGTTGTGATTGTCAATGATTTTACAAATTTCTGGTGTGTAGTGAATCATGCCTTGCTTGTCCACATGTGTCAAAATTATGCACTCAACTGCATACACTATCTCTTCTCTCCTGAAGATGGCCTCCATCCTCTTGGTTGTAACTACCTTGGCTGAGTTACATGTCATGCCTCAGAGAATTACCTTTCATCCACCCTCCTCTGTGAAAGACATCTCCATGGTCTTGTAGTTGGTGGTGATAGGCCCCAATGTAATGAGCCACTGAACTCCAAGGATTATGTTTGTGTCTGTAAGGTCCATCACACAGGCATCCTGTATCAATTCATGCCTACCCAATGTAATCTTCATGCCTGGAATGTACTTGTTACAAGGCATGGTGCTCCCACCTACGGCCTCCACCTTGAACCCTTCAAATTCAACCATGGGTATATGCCTCCTCTATAACAATGTTGAGTCAATGAAGTTGTGAGAAGCTCCCCCGTCAATCAATAATGACACCTTTTTCCCCTACAAGACCCCTCTCATCCTGAAAGTGTCGTACTTGGGCACCCCACTGATTGATGCCAAGGTTGCTTTTTCCTAAGTCGTACTGTCATGACTTATGGCCTCCTCATCTGTAATATCTATGGTGTCTTATTCCATGTTATATATGTGTCCGAGATCCTCCTCCTCATTGTCTAAATTCACCTCTATGTAGTGTACTTGGCCACGACCCATGCATTTGTGTGATGGGTTCCATGGCTCTTTGCAAGTGTAGCAAAGTTGCTTCCTCCTCAATTCCCTTTTGGTGTTCTCATCCAACCTACCTCTTCCCCTGTCAAACCCCCTTGGGTCACATCCTCCTGGGTTCATTGGAGGTCTCTGATATCCTCCTCCTATGTTAAGAGGTAGTCTAGGCACAAATTTCGGCTTTGCAGTTGGTCCTAGTGTTGGGTATGTGTTATATTCTTTGCACGAGTAGTAGTGTCTGAGCATATGCGTTGGGCGTGCAAGGGGGTTAGAGGGGGGGCCTCTAGGCCCCCCCTCGGGGGTTGCAGGGGGGAGGAATTCCCTGTGCAAGGGTTTAGGATCGCCCCCGAAAAATGAATGCCTCAAAAAATGTGTCACCTGCCTTAAGAAACGTGTCACATATTTAGGTGGTTTTTCGGCACATAATTTTTTGTCGATGGTTTTCTATTTCCGGTTAAGGAATTAGGGTTTTGGACTAATCCAGGTCATTGGGTTAGG
>CBVK0100331984.1:0-11707 GCA_900067695.1 Picea abies
TTTTTACACTGTGTATTTTGTCAAAATATTTATATCTAGATAGTTAGTTTTGGCTTTTGAAACCATATTACCTACATATTTTAATATGGATAGTCCAAGTGATCTTTTGTTTACTAGTTCAAACTACTTCTTATGGAAATCTCGTATGGAGGATGTACTATAAAGTAAAAAACTTTACCATATTATCTTGGGAAAAGAAGCTTCCCTCACTAATACCTCAAAGAAATCCAAATGGAATAATAAAAATGACAAAGCACGTGGAGTAATCACAATGCCCATCTCTAGTAATTTACAGTTTCACCTTTAATAAATTGATGACCCAAATGAAGCTTGGGAAAAGATGGAAACTATATTTGGTAAACACAATGAGATTGGACCCACCATCTTGAAAACTAATTAATTTCTTTAAATCCCATTGATTTCTCCTACATTGAAGATTATCTATACAAGTTTAAAACACTCAGACTTTAACTTGAAGATTATAAGATAGAAAAGAAAGATGACCAATGTATATATGTTATTCTTGCTAAGCATGGTTGTGCATTTTCTATTTTTCTGTCTACTTTTTACTCCACCAAAGAAGCTTTAGGGGATGCTTACAAACCACCATCTATTGAATCCTTTTGTGATTCTTTGATTGGAGAGTGAGAAACACTCTTGAATATTGGAGTGATCATCATTGTAGGTACAAGAAACAATGGCTTAGTGGCCCAATAGAAGGATAAAGCCAATCATACAAAGAAGAAACATCCTCACAACAACAAGAAAAATAAGGGTCCCAAGCCCTCCGAACGAGCTCATCCTCCCAATGGTGACAAATAAACAAAATAAAAAAGTAAGAAGACTAAGAGACATTGCAATTTTTGTAAGCGAGATGTTCATATAGAGTCCAAATGTTTTAAGAATACAGAGGCCTTAGAAGCATCACTGAAGAAGCACAACATTAATCTTGATTCTACTTATTCTTCCCATGGACATGCACTTCTTGATTTTTTTTCCCTTCAATGCAAATATCTACTTCTTATTCTAATGAGTGGCTTATTGATTCTAGATCATGTTATCATATGGCTAAGGCTAAAGCCATATTTAATGCTCTTAATGAATGTAACACCAAATAAATATTGGTTGGTGATGATCGATCTCTTAGTGTTGTAGGGTCTGGAATAGTTCAGTTAGATTATGGTCATTAAATGATGTATTATGTGTTGCAAGTCTCTCTTGTAACCTTCTATTATTATATCAAGTCACTCATTTAGGTGAAGGTGCAATAGTAGATTTTTCACCTCACCAAGTTGTAATTAAGGATTTAAAACATCCTAAGCATGTCCTAGCAACTGGAATTGTTAATGATATTACATAGTTGTACATATTTAACAACTTTGGATCATCATCTTTTTCATTAGTTTTTATTTCTTATTGTGATGACTTGAGCAAAGTTTGGCATGGGTAATTTGGTCATTTAAATTACCGCACATTCTAGTAGCTATGTAATCAAAACATGGTGACTGGTCTTCCTCTACTTTCTTGTAGAGATGGCGTTTGTACCGATTGTGTTCTCGTAAACATCATCAGAATAGTTTTGACAAACATGCCTCTTGGCATGCCTCAACCCCCTTGCAGCTTGTTCATAATTATTTTTGTGGTACACTTCCTTCTTCTTGTTTATTTGGGTTGAAGTAGCTCTTAACTTTCATTGATGACTTCTTCAAAAACACTTGGTTTTATTTCTTATAACTTAAGAGTGAAGCTTTTTACATATTTTTGGCTTATAAGGCCCTTGTAGAAAAACAATTTGGACATCAAATGCAAAAGTTAAGAACATATAATTGAGGAAAATATGTTAACAACAAATGTACAACTTATTGCACTACATAAGACATTCAAATGAAACATATTGTTCCATATACGCCATAAAAAAATGTTGTTATTGAGAGAAAGAATCACACATGAAAGGAAATGATAAATTGTATGATCCAATCTAAGGGGTTAAGTTTTAATTTTTAGGTGAAAGTGATCCAGATTGTATCATCTTATAATGTTTCATCTATCTTGATACTTTCTAGCTGGAAAAAATTAGAGGAATTGACCTATAGGGCCATTTTAGTGGCATGTCCTAGTTAAAAAATTGGGGTTCAGAACTTTCTGAATCCATTTTGAGCAGGGATGATTTTAAGGATGAAAATTTAACTTAGAATGTAGAAACCTTGGCAAATATTACTAGTCCTTAATATGCCAAGTATAAAATGTTTGGCAATATTTTTGTAAAAATATTCAAATTTCTAAGGATTTTGTATAGTTTCTATAAAATTTGGGTTATTTCTCATGTAAAAAAAAATTATTCTGTAAAATTTGGGTGAATCGTTTCTAGAATAAATGAAAATTGACGAATCTTTTTTTTGGGAAAAAACATTGAAAAATAGCCCATGGGCAATATATAACCCTTCAAAGCACACTCACATCGAAATGTGTAGAAGGTGGAGCATGGAAGAGCCATGACATGGGATATATATTCCCATGAGAAAGAGAAACAATGGGGGCATGAGTTAGAAGTTATAAGTTTAAATCTTCCCTTCACATTTTCCTATGAATCTTCCCCTCCTCTTTTATTATTCACATAAAGTTCTACAAACTACACTCTTGTCAATGATTAGTTGAAACTCACTAGAAGAATGCATCAATTTTTTATGCGAATGCGACAAAATTTTCATAAAGAATAATTTTTTATCAATTACCTCATCATGACACTAATATGACATTATATGTTTATGAATAAGTTGTTGTTCTAATGCAACAAGACGCAAAACCAATTTAGGCAATGCATGATCAATTCGAGCTATGCAATAATAATACAACGTGAAGCTAACACGATGCAAAAACAAAAATAACATATTTTTAACATTTTGAGCATCGTGAATATGATGCTAATACAACACAATAGAAATGCAAAAATGTGATGCACACTAACTAAAAAAACTCAACTAGGGATTTGAGGGCTATAAAAACACAACAACCTTGTATTGTAGTAGTTATATGATGATTGGATGCATTGATATGCTTATGATCCTTACTTTGGTCCCATCTTCTCAGCACTCCAACAACATATGACAATCATTCAAACTCTGTTTCTAGATTATACAATCTAAAATGGATGGTTGTATGAGTTACAACAACTCTATGTGCCCAATTTTGATGTTAGGCTTATGTTGATCCATGACGCACGTGATTCTCTCTATAGGGGTGATTTTGGTAGTAATAAAACACCCTAATATTTGCAAAAACATTTCTTTTGGCCCTATATGCCACAACAAGTCAACAATTTTGCGTGCCATTACACCTTGTGTAGTTAGCACGAACCCACACATCACAAGCTTGGGTTATATCAACTACTTTCAATTCCAACCCAACATTGGGAGGCCATTTCATAGATTTCATTTCATGTATTTCTATGATATTCTAAAAACATGTCTATGTTTTTGTAGTAGTGTGCTTCTTCTTCAAAATGGCATTAATTCTTTCATGCACCAAATAGATTACAGCCTAGAAAATTGTGGATTTGTTCTTTCAACATGTTTGGATTCCCTTTGGACTATTATGAACCATCAAATCTTATAAAGATGTGTGTTTCCTTGGTCAATTTTGGAAAGCTCTTTGGCTTCTATTGGAGAGCATACTTCAATACTCCATTATGTTTCATCCCCAAATAGATGGCCAAACGGAGGTAGTCAATCTCAACTTTGAGCATTATATTTGTACAACATATTCTAAAAATTGATTGTGAGATAAGGCCCATCACATAGTGCAACGATGTTACAATTGGGTAGTTCATTTTGTCACGGGTTGATACCCTTTGGAAGTTTGTTATGGGTACTAACCAATAGCCCCCTTTGAGCTTCCATCTTTATTACCTTCACATGCCTCTCAACAATAGCTCAACTCCCAACAATAGGCCACTTCCTTTGTTTGCTAGATTGCCTAGATCCATCTACAAGTATGCACATGCTTTAGAAAAATCAAGTGCAAATAACTTAAAGATTGCCATCGAATTCCATTTGCCTTCTATATTGGTTATCAAGTATGGTTGTATCTTTTAGAAGTAGTGTTTTTTGGAGGGGCAAGCAAGCTCCATTCACTTTGTTATGATTCCTATACAATTTTGCAAAAGTTGGGAGACCATGCTTTCAAACTCGAGTTGCCCTATAGCTTAGTATTCCTCCAATGGTTAATGTATCATAGTTAAATCTCTATGAACCATCCCATATTGAAGAAGAGATCCTTACCTTACATATGATGGACAATGTGCTCAATTTTCAACCACCACTTACAGAGGATACATTGTTGGACATCCACATGAGACCATTTTGTGCATCATCATCACTACTTACTTAGTTGGCAACAAGGATAAACTTCCTGTGCAAACTTAATGGTTTCTAGAAGATGAATTCACTACTCATTTTCCACATTTGGTTTCTCAAGTAAACACACTTGCACCTTCAAACATAGAAGAATTAATACATGTATTAAGAAAATAAAAATAAAAAAATACATTCATTAGATTCATAGATATTTATTTGTTATTTATAATAGGGTAATTAATATATATTATATTTCATTAAATAAAAGGAGATATGGTCAAACTTGATCATACCCATTCTAGATCCCACTGACCCATAAAAGAAAGCATATTATATGTTAAATATTTGTTTTATGTTGCATAATTCAAATATCATTCTTTCCAACACTATTATGTACATATCATAGAATCCTTGATGCCATAATATCTCACCATTGATGGCTTGGTGGTCGAGTCTACTAACACTAGTTGCTACTTGCAAGTAAAACTAGGGAGGTGAAAAATACATTGAACTCCTTGATTGAGCTTATTGTCATCTACTTGTCGCCATAGAAATCTCATGTGACAGAAGAATGTTTGGCCTCATTCACGAAAAATCTTCACCTTGCTTTCAAGACTTCCTTGAAATTTCTCATACTAGATTTTACCAATCTCATGTGACAGAGGAATGTTTGGCCTCATTCACGAAAAATCTCCACCTTGCTTTCAAGACTTCCTTGAAATTTCTCATACTAGATTTCTAAGTCTCGCCTCGAAAAAACCTCTATTTTTTCACCAATATTTTTTTAATTGGATCTCCTAACAAAAATTTCAATTCAAAACTCATCTATCAATTTTGGTATAATAAGTAAAAAGTTATGTAACCATATGATAAAATGCCTTCATATTAACAATAATATTGCAATGTGTTATTCATATTAACAATAATATTGCAATGTGTTATTAATTTAAAAGGATGTATAGAAAAATGTTAAAAATCAAAAGATTAAAATTTAACTAAGTAAAATTGCAAATCATCATAGTTTTTTAATGGTTCATGATGAAAATATTGGCATACATACATACATCTAAAGAGTGAGAGAGAGGCATCTATGTGTATGTATTTATACATGTGTATTCCATGTTAAAAAAAAAAAATTAAAAATAACAATTTTTCATTTATAATAAAAAGTTACATTATGCAAATGTTTCAAGAGCATTTCAGTGATATTTCTAAGGTTTTAATGATAAACTTCAACTTCGAAAGAAAAAAAATAAGTGGGAACACTGACTAGCGAGGAACATTCTCCTCAATCTGACACTTTTTCCTTTTCTCTTTCTTTTTACTTTTATCCAACCTTATATAGGTGGACCCTCTAGAGCTATGTGTGTGTGCTCCATGGGAAAAAAATCACAAATTTTCATTAATAATAAAAAGTTATATTATGTAGATGCTCTGAGTACATTTGAGTAATATCCCCAAGGATTTTCACATATGATTGACTTCAACTATAAAAGAAAAAATCAATTAGTGGGAATATTGACTAGCAAGGAACATTCTCCTCAATCCAACCTTTTTTCCTTTTCTCTTTTCTTTAACTTTTGTCCAACCTTGTATAGGTGGACCGCTAAAGGTACATTAGTATTTTAGAGTAGACCTTGCTTCTTATCCTAATCATAAGATTCATATTCATGGGGCTTTTTAATTTTCCAACTAAAACTTCATTTGCAATCATCTCCCTCATTGGCGCAAGTTCCGTGGGGTATTCCTTATTTAGACTCCATGGACCTACGTAAATACACACTCTATTTTTTGGATCCAACATTTGCTCCCTTTTCATCCACTTCTATTAGACTATGTTAACATTCCTAACAAGTGTTAGATTTTCCACATGTATAGTCATCTTAGATGTACATGCCCCAAAAAGGATATGCCAGATGATGAAGATGATGTTGAAGCACAGTTGGAGGTTAAGGAACAAAATGTTTGTCATCCTAAGGTTGTTAAGGAGAAGTTGAATACTCTCTCTTCATCGAAAGGTAAGTCAATCTATGAGAAGCCCACTTTTGTTATTATTAAAAAATTCTTACAAGACATTACTAGAGCCAAGGAATAGTCTACAAGTCCTAAAAAGGAATAGTTAGGGAGGTTGGAACAAAAGAGAAAAGTAGAGTAGATGAAGGCCCTTATGTTTCAACTACATCTACTTAGAAGAAACCCTTAACCTTTGTGGATGTGTTAAACTTGAAGGAATCCATTGAGAAAAGAAGAAGCTCGGGCCTAGAGGTTCCACCCTTAATGAATTTAAATACCATAAATGAATAGGAAGAACTTAATGATGTGGAGATTTGTTGTTTCAAAGAAAGATCTTCCTCATAAAATTCAATCTCCTAAGAAGGGAGTTAAAGGTGTAAACCCTTGTAAAGTACAACCTCCCCAATATGTAGGAGGAAACCTTGCGAGGGGTAAAAATAACACCTTAAAAAAGGATGTAGAATCCACTAATAGTAGTAGCACCATGTACTCATCATATTGATATTTTATCCTTGTTGAGAGTAAAAAATACCATTTAATATTTGCAAAGAAAAAAGCGATAACATTGGAGGAGGAAGGTGTAGTAGGAGGTATAGGCATGGACATCGATGAAGTCCAAGCTAGTCCTGCTAAATTTTTTATCTTTCCTAAGCAGAGAAACAAGCAGATAGGAAAGTATTATCATGCAAATAAATGACTATTCATGGGGCCCTTAGAGGAGGCAAAGTCCACTCCAAGGGTACAAAATGATTGTGCTCTCTTCTAACATAAGAGGCTTAGGGAGTGTCTATAAAAGAAAATATATAAACCAAATTGTAGCATAAAATAATATAGAGATGATTTTGATTCAGAAAATAATTATGGTGGTTGTTAAGGTAAAATAATTGTTAGTGTTTACTCTTCATGGATGGAGTTTTGAAGCTCTAAATGTAGAGGGAAAATCTCGGGGGTTGTTGGTAGGATGGCACAAGTCCGTTTAATTTAGGAGTGTCTCTTTTTTATAGAATACCACCAGTATTGAGTTGTTCTCCCCATGTTTAGATTCATTTTTCAATTTTATTAATGTTTTATGGACCTTTTTAGTGTAAGGAAGGTTTGTGGGATTCCTTTTTGGGGAACATGGATTTGAGAAAGGATAATCTAATCATGGGAGGTGATTTAAATTTTACCTTGAGCCTAGGTAGATGTGGGGGGGAGATAGAAGGATGGACCCCATGGCCAAATACCTCCTACAAAATATTGATGATGAGGGTCTATGTGACATAGAAAGTTGGACCCATGGCCAAATACCTCCTACAAAATATTGATGATGAGGGTCTATGTGACATAGATCCCAAATACCTCCTACAAAATATTGATGATGAGGGTCTATGTGACATAGATCCCTTGAATTTGAAACCCACCTAGAGAAACAATAGGTTGAGTGCAAAGGTTATCCCCAAGAGAATCAACAAATTCCTAGTGGTCGAACAACTTGATGTCAATATAGATATAATTAGTACATGGATAGGAGAAGCAGGTCCCTCTGACCATGTCCCTATTTTCCTACAAGTGGGGAATATTACTCCAAAAACCACAGGTCCTTTTAAGCTCAATTAACATTGGCTGAAGGACCTTGAGTTCAGAGACCTAGTTTGAAATGAATGAAAATGTTATGCTAGGAAGTTGGTGGATATTGCAAAGTTACTCCAATTTTTTGAAAATCTAAAAAGAATCAAAAGGAAAACTATTGAATTGAAAAAGGTTGAATTCTAGAATTCTCAAGAGAAAATATAGATAAACGAAGAGGATATTACAAAAGATTTTGATTCCAATCTTAATGGCATCTTCAATGAATCCAATTCAAGGCCCTGAAAGTTTAAGGATGTTGCTAAAAATAAGATATTAGATTGGGAAGAATCCAAATGGGGACAAAAGAGTGAAGCTACTTAGATTTCACAAGGGGATGAAAATACTAGATTTTTTCACAAATATGCAAAATGAGGAAGAATATAAGTATCAAATTTGGAGTATAGAGGATGAGAGAGGGGTCCAATTAAATAGCTTCAAGGGGGTGAAAAAAGAAAGAAACAACCATTTTAGCAACCTTTTTAAGGAGCCCCCTCAGTCTAACATAGTAGATATTGTTCAGATGGAAACTTTCTTCTCAAATTTGATGGTTTAGGAATAGAGAAAGACATCATGGCAAAGGTCTCCATGGAGGAATTACAAGTAGTCATTAAATATTTCTAGAAAGACAAGAACATGTGTTGATATCAATGGCCTATTGAATTTATTAAAGGATTTTTTAATTTGTTGGAGAAGGATCTATTAAAGGTTGTGGAGGAATATAGACTTTCTGGTAAGATTATGGGGGCCTTCAACTCTACTTTCTTAGCTATGATTCCAAAGAAATATGTCAGTGGAGTTGATCATCAAAACATCAACCAAGAAGGTATTCATTCAAATCCCTACTTTCGATGATACAAAATAATTCTCCCATAATGGGGATATTTATTCAACAGAATCAACTGACAAGATTACCCGGAGTTTATCCCACACAACGACCTAGATGTAAGGGCGCTCAACGACTAAGTTTTCTCAAATATCCGACGGTCGTGCTTGCATATAGTAGCCTACCGAACTCTAGTATTGCCCTGCATTAATACTTTGAGTTGGATAATCAATCACACAGATGCACATAAGTTCCTAATCTTTGATGCGAATGGCAGATGTGTCCAAGTTTTTCTCCCAACAAAGGTCCAGAAGTACTACAAAATCAGGGACCTGGAGGAGTAGTTCAACAGAAAATTCATGGTGAAGTTCTATGAATTCCATGACACCACTCAATTAATTGCCTCCTGGTGGAAGGAAGACAAGAAGTTTACGAACTGGAGCAACGACTAGTACGAGATAGTGAATTTGAGAGAGCCATATATCTACTTAATGGCTCTAATTTACCAATTATATGGAAAAAAAGACTACGCCAAGTTCTCGGAGGCATGGATGCCCCTGGCATACACTGTGGCTATTTTTGGGAGTAGCTTCAACCGGGGATAAATTATGTATAAGCAATTGATCACCAGTATACTACAGGCCTAGTCACCAAAGGAGGGAGAAGCGCCTGCTTTTCACATGGCCTCGTATCTTCTAGATGTAATCTGCACGAGGAATTTCTTTGTCGGTATGAATCTGAGCTGGCACATCGTTGAGATGCTTGTACACGTCTACTTAAACATCCTATGGGAAAATAGGTACAATAAGGCTTATGCTCTTATTTACAATGAATTCATTGCTCAGATCTATTTCATTATATTTAAAAGGGAATGCCCAAGGCTATCTGTAGCAGCCAAGAAAATGATTTTGAAAGTAGACAACTGGTACCTAGATGAAACCTCAACCTATATCTGGGTGTTAGGGGCCACCAAAGAACCACATTTTCTCCCCACTCACGTCCTATATCGGCTCATTGTAGGATAAATTTGTTACTAGACTATCCTATAGGGATATAACTCCACTTTGGTTAAGGACAAGAAATGAGCATTCATACCCTACAACTTCCATATAGGGTTTTATATAGTGAAGGACACTGCTCAGGCTAAATAAGAGGGTTTGAGTCAATTGGAATACAGGTTCCTGACAGGTCGATTTTGTAGGAATTACCCTAAAGGCCTAGTTCCCCAATACCCTTCACAAGTCTCTTCCTACTGGACATACGCACATGATAAGTTTGAAGATGATATTTTTGAAGAATGTGCTCAGGACTAGGAGGAGGTATTATAGAGAAAAAATAACCCAAACATGACTAGGTTCAAAGCTATAAGTATGGATGAGTAGGTAGAAACAATAGAATAGTCGGCTCAAGAATCTCTCAGGGTTTGAGAAGAAATCAAAGCAACATAAACCATAGAGGCACAAAGGAGGGGGTTGTTGTTACTAGAAGGAGCCCAAAAACCATAGAGGCACAAAGGAGGGGGTTGTTGTTACTAGAAGGAGCCCAAAGAATCATTGACTAACTAGAGAATGATCCTAAATTGGTAGAAATGACGAGGATCACCTCGATCAACCCAATCACAATTAGAGAAGAGATAAATGGATCATAGTCAATACAACTGGAGGAAACCACTGGTATGGAAAACCCCAGAGTTTCATCACCATAGGATAGACCAACGGTGACCATTCCAAACTAGTATGAGAGTCCAAGAACACTAGGTGAAATGGGTGTGCCAAATCCCATGTTTAATCTAATAACCATCTATGACAATGAAGAGAGTTTGAATGTATCAATTATAACTATGATACCCATTACAAAGGAGAAAGAAGTTGGGGGAACATCTTCCCCAGGTCCAGATGCATCAGTTCCAAACCCTTCGCAGGGCGACCATGAGGCTGAAAGTGTCGTAGACAATGTGTTTATCGACCTTTGGGGGACCCTGAAAGAAAGCTCTAGGGATGATCTAGGTTCAGGTGGAGAAAATGAGGAAGTGCAACAGCTATAGATTGACACATCGAAAACCGATCACCAAGTAAGTACTGATCCTATCAATGACTCTTCAATTTTGGCCGATACCTCACCAGCCGATGAACACCAGATGAACGTCAAGCCATCAAAACATATGGAAGAAGTACAAGAACTAATCCTAGAACAAATACATACTGCAAGAAGCTTGGAAAACACTCTTACCTAGGGAGAACAACAAATCCCTGAGCTCGTTGATGAGGCCACCGATATACAGGTGATCTCTTATGATAGGAAGAGGAAAGATATCATGAGGAGAACCACCAAGAAAAGAAGAGTCACGTTGGATAACTCGATTCTCATCGCCACAGAGGAGAAGCTGCTCAACACGGAACATGCAAATACATCTAAGCTCAACGGTGCAGGGATGACTATCACTGATGCCATGTTGGATCGAGAAAAGAGAGATGAAAAGGAACTGGCCGCTACACTGAAGGAGCTAGATCATCTGCGCCACTTGGAAAAATATTACCAAGACTCAACACAGATCATAATTTTTCTAAAGAATGAGTTCCAATATGGATGTGTAAAGTTCACAAGAGAAAGAAATATTTTCACTACATGTATAGTCGATTATCAAGAAGATACCCTTATGGAACTAGAAACATGTAAGAACGTAGAGAGATGGCATGAAAAGGCACACCAAGTTGTATAACAAATTGACTACATCAATGCAATGGAGAAGGGTTGAGACACTGAGGAGCATGGAATTAGATCACTGATGGATGTCAGCATTTCTCAGATCAAGAAAGCATTTGAATACTAGGTAAGTATGGCCCATAAACCTCAACGAGCATGGATGATTTTAGGGGCTAAATTTCGCTCATGGGATAATTTTTCATGG
>CBVK0100331994.1:0-19087 GCA_900067695.1 Picea abies
TATATTAATTTTTTTTTTTTGATGTTACTTTTTTTTTCAATTCCCCATTCATGGTAGGAGTCACTTGCCAATCCATCGTTTTAAACAACATACTTTAATTTAAGAAAATACTTAGCAAATTCGAGACAAATGATTATAGTTTACTTAGGAGTACAAAATGTCTTCATGGAATTCATTGGAAAATATGACAATGTTTTCATTCATTTCCTCAATCATTATGATAAAACATAAAAGATTCCGAGAAACATTATAGATTATGGATGATAAAACATAAAATATTCTGAGAAACATTATAGATTATGGATTCTTCTAGGGCTATGCTTTTAAGCATGAGCCACAATCATATCAAAGCATAAGCCAGAATCATATCTTGGTTTTCAATTAAGATTTTTGTAAATAAATTGAATACATAAATTTGTGCTTAAAGTTGAACTAGTGTCGTGTCATATGGGTTAAACAAAAAAGAGTTTCTAATTTGTTTTTCCAACTAGAAGTTTAAATAAATATAACTTCAATATTATCTTATAGGTGTGCTTTTGGATGGATTGCAAGCACACACTAAGACAAGATTCAATAATGAAAATCACATACAATGACAACTTGTGAGTTACAAGTAATTTCAATCAACTGCGCTTCTACTATTTGCAACAACTAAGAAGCAATTAGTGATAAGAGTAATTTTGATTTTTGATAGAATTTTACACTAAGCCATCTTCTTAATTTTATGATCGTTAAAAATGTAAAAATATGAAATTATAATCAACAATGATCAATTCATATTTTAAAACCATGAAAGAATTGTCAAAGAGTTGGCAATTAGGAAGGATCTTGAGCTAAAAAAATTTAGAGATCATAAAATTGTTGATATATGAAATGAATAGTTATGCAATGCCTTATTTATGTACTTCTCACTACATCCTTTGACTATTGCAATATAGATGGTAGGTTCAATTTTAGATCGATCTCTTAGATGGTTGGGAAAAAACAAGTTATTTCTTGCAAAATGTAATGTGTTTGAAATATGTTATCAATTGTATATGTATATTGTTATCACTTTCTCTACTTGTGATTATGTGTGTAGATGACCATTTTTGAGTTAGAATTATTATTCTCCTATTCACATTCTTATTCCCTACCTTTCAAAGTCTAAGCACTTATTACAAGAACCGTTCACACTTTTAGAAATCTTGCTTTGCCTACAAATAGTTAGTTTTGCACATTCTATTCATAGAATCTACATTTTCACATTGATCCATAGATGCAATATGTGGCGATAAGGGCGGACGTGCAACTTCGCTTTGGCTTCTCACTCTGCGCGTGGAAAGTTCGAACACCGTCCATATCCCGCGTTGGATGTTATGGGTTGAATTATTAAATATGAAAAGTAATGACAAGGCAAGCATGTTATGGGTTGAATTATTAAATATGAAAAGTAATGACAAGGCAAGCTAAATGCGTTAAGTTGAAACTAGATTTTTTAAATGTAACACGTCATTTGTGACTGCGTGGAAATGACTTTTGGTTTTGTATGTAGACACGTAAGCAATCGGCAGCTTCCAACTGCGTAGGTGCTGAAATCATCTTGCATTATTTTAAACGTTTTAATTTTTAATTTTTCCCGGATATCTAGTTAATTTTATCTAAAATTTAATAAGAAATTATTATATTTTTAATGGTTAAATGTATATAATTCCAATTTTTTAAAACTAAAATATATATAATAAATATATATAATTTCAGTTTTTTAAAACTTATATAAAAATTGTATCTCTAGATTTTAGTGGTTAAATATATATAATCCAAGTTTTCTTTTACAATAAATAAATACATTAAAAACGCTTTCAATTGCACGTTCCAATGCCAGAGGAGTATGTTGTTCGGTTAATCGCACGTTTCAATGCTAAAGGATTATGTTGTTGAGTCAATTGAGGTTAGAAAGACATTTTAGGTAAAAAATAAATAAATAAATGGATTAAGGTGGACTATATTTTGTTAGGAAACAATAATTAAAATGAAAGCTAGTTTATTTATTTTTTAAATCACTTTTTTATCAAATATGAAATTAACTTTATAAATTTGAATTGTTTTAGAGTTTATAATTTCAATTTGTTGAATATATACTTTATTTTATTATGAGGGAGTTAAATAAAGGTTAGGAAAGAGAAAAAGTTTAAAAAAAAATTAGGTGGTAAAAACTATCATAAAAATAAAAAAATTCAGGTGAAAAAAATAGTTTCACTGTTATTCTATTAGAATCAAATGAAACTTTCAATTATATATATTTGTAGGAAATATCGATAAAAAAGATCATATAGTCTTTCCGTTTTGCACTTTATACATTGTAGTATCGTTTATGATGTCAAAAGTGGTCCATATATAAAATTTACAAAAAAGATACTTTTGTATAATTCCAGCCTAGAAAATGTGTATTTTCCCGGCACTAACAGAAGTTTCATCAAGTATTTCTTCATAATAGAGCTAGCCTGTGTTGTCTTTAAGTGCCTTTTTTGAAAGACTATCTGCTACTTTGTTGAATTGTCTATGTATGTGCATAAAATTGATAGTCTCAAATCCAGTCTTTAATCTTCTGATTTTGTCTTTCCAGTTGCTGAGATAAATTAGATTCAAGTTGGATTTGTCATTTATCCAATCGATAGTGACCTTGGAGTCACCTGGAACCATCAATTTTTTAATAGAAAGATAGGAAGAGAGAAAAAGGACTCCCCAAAGACCCATAATTTCCGCTTTCATATTGTTACCTGTGCCTCCAACAAAATGTGCTTTCACTGTGTGCTTAGTTGAAAGTTTTAGATAAATCCCAATTCCACAGATATTATTTACAACTGCACCATCAAAAAATCTGATAGGATTATCATCAAAATAGATTGGATTTAGTATTAAATCCAATTTATCTTCATCCTCTTTGACTGAGTATTCTTTAAAAGAAAGAATAATTTTGATGATTATCGCAGGATCCAATCTATTGCAGTTCTCAAACAGTATTTTGTTTCTAAATTTCCAGATCCCCCAGAAAACCAAAAATGGAACGTGTCTTAGTTTTGGAAATTGTAAGAACCAATGTTTTAAGTTCTCATCTATAGTGGGGCACTTCCAATCACTATCAATCTTCAGAAATTTTATCACTTCAACCCAAATGTTTTGTGTTTTTGGACAGTCTACACAAAGATGAAAAGTGGTTTCTTCATTCTTTAAGCAGAGATTACAGATCGAAGGTCCAATGCCTCCTCTCTTTTGATAATTAACTCCGGTAAGTATGCTGTCCTTTAGGCACATCCACATAAAGCATACCAATTTTATTGGAATATTCAATCCCCAAATAGCTTTGTACCACCATTTCTTCTCTAACAAATTATTAAAAAATAAAATGGATTGATAGGCTAGTTTGGCAGTGACTGTACCTGATGTTCTATTCCAGGACCATACCAGTTTATCAATTTCATTTGTGAGGCTGATGCCACTATTTCTTAAGGTAGAAACATGGTCGTCCCATTCAATTTTGAGTTCCTCTGTTAATCCAAACTGATTAGGCTCCATCCAAAGTTGAAAAAATCTCGAATCACCAGGAATGGTTGCTTGTGCTAATGAGTAGATCTTTGAACTGTTTAGTACCTGTAGAAGAGGAAGTGAAAGTTTATAATGGTCGTTGCAAACAATAAAGGGATCACGACCTAAGACAACTCGATTCCCAGATCCTATCTCCCAAGCCAGCCATCTTTTGATGATCGAAAGAGAAAGCATAAAGTTTTTCCAAATGATAGATGTGCCTTGGGTGTTATGTTCATCTCTGCGCAACCAGGAAATAATATCTATGCCCTTGAGATATTTTTTGCATAGTACATAATTCCAAAGACCTGTACCAAATAATCCTCTCCAACATGATTTGGCAGCCAATGATTGGGCAAACCATGAAAGGTGTTTTATGCCCCAACCTCCAAAAAGCTTTGGCTTGGTAATGTTTTGCCATTTAGTAAGATGAAAACCAGTACCTTTCTTACCTCCTTTCCAGATGAATTTTGTGAGCATACTCTGTATACGGTGTATCACAGAAGTAGGTAACTTGACAAGGTTGAGCCAAGAGACTGGAATGCTTTGTAGTACGGAATTGGCTAAGGTGAGTACCTCCAAGAGAGCCTTCGGAAGGTCCAATTCCCTATCCTCTTCTCGATCTTTTTGAGTAACCACAACCAAACATTCACTCTATAATTGTTTGGCTTAAGGAAAAAGCCAAGATATTTCATACCTTGATCAAGATTTTCAATCTTAATATTAAAAACTGATGCCAAGCTGTGCTTGAAGATCTAATCAGTATTTTGTACAAGAAAGACTGATTTGTGGCAATTTATAACCATCCCTATTGCATCATAGAACTTGAGAGGATGGATTTTAAAGTCAACCAATACTCAAGTTTCCTATCTCCCAAGATGAGTACGTCATCAACAAAAAGAGTATGAGAGATAAAAGTGTTGACTGCTACTTTAAGTCCTTGAAAAGTTCCCGAAGCCACGACTTGTGTTATCATTCTGCTAAAAACTTCAACAACTAGCAAGAAGAGCAAAGGTGATAATGGACAACCTTGTCGCAGTCCCCTGTGACATTTAAAGAAATATGTTGGAGCACCATTAACTAACACAATCGTATTAACAAAGGTGATACAACTCATAATCCATTGAGCGACGCACCAATTTAAACCAATCTGATCAATAAGTAACCCGAGGAATTGCCAACTGACATTGTCATAGGCTTTTTTTAAATCCAGCTTTAAAATGACAGAATTTTGTTTCTTTAATTTTTCTGTATGAAGGCATTCCTACATGATGCCTACAGCATAAAAGATCAACCTATCCTTTAGAAAACCGAACTATTCAATGGAGATGCAATTGGCTAGTTTATTTTTTATCTGAGCGGCAATGATTTTTGAAATGACTTTGTAGGCAAAATTGCTTAGAGCAATGGGCCTAAAGTCATTAAAATTGACCGACTTGCTAATTTTTGGAATGAGAGTATAGAAAGTTGCATAAAGAGCCCCTGGGAATGCGTGATTCTTCCACAACATTGAGTAAATCGACTCCTAGAATATCAAAGAAATTGTGAAAAAGTTCATGTGTCCAACCATCTAGACCATGACTTTTCTCTTTAGGCATGATGTTGATAGTTTCTTTTAATTCTGTAATCGTAACAGGTTTGCCTATCTCCACATTATCATCATCATTAAAGAACCGAGGAACATTTTTGAGGACATCAAGTTGTGTATCAATGTTCTCAGCTTCAATAGCTCTGTATTGAGCTTTGAAATAGTTGAAGGCCAATTTTTTTAGCTCCGAGTCAGTAGAAATCAGGTTCCTTCCTCATTTGCTAGGTCCCAAATAGTGTTTTGACTGCATCTTTGTGATGCAAACCTGTGAAAGAATCTAGTGTTTTTATCTCCTTTCTTGATCCATATAGCTCGACTTCTAAGTCTCCAGGTAGCTTCTTCTAAGGAAAGGATATCATTCTTCCTTGCAGTGAGGGAGTTTAGAGATTCCAAATACTCTTGTTCAAAGATTTGTGAGGGGCATTTTGCAAAAAGAACATAGATTTGTTGTTCAATGGAGGCAAGATCTGCGTTTAATTGAAACTTCTTTGAAGTCTGCCATTTAATAATGGATCTCTTCAAGTATTTGAGTTTGTCACAGAGGAGAAGTATAGCAGAATTTTCAGACCAACTTCTCATATCTTCCCAGGTAGAGCGGACTAAAGAAATGAAAGTCGGATCCGAAATCCAAGAGCTATTGAATTTGAACGGGGAAGCTTTACTCCGTGAAGGCCCATCAATTTGTAAGCAGATCGAGTTGTGATCAGAGATCATTGAATCTTCAACCCATGTGCGGATTTTGTGATGGCAATCAAACAACTTGGAGTCTAAGAGGAAGTGGTCCAATCTTTTTGAGATGCCTGTGGAGCTTGATCTGCCATTCCGCCAAATAGGAGACATAACAGAAGGTTGAAGGTCGACTAACCCCGATGCATGTAGGAGATTGGCTAAAAAATCAGCCAGGGGGGTTGTCCGTGCAAGTTTACCCCACACTTCATTGGCAGTAAGGGTGAAGTTTAAATCACCACCAATAATAAGATTATCTTCACATAATAATCTGGAATCATAGAGCTGTTGCCAAAATGGTTCCCTGTCTTTATATGACACATAACAATTAAGAAGTTTGACAGGTTCTTTAGAATGCTTAAATCTTCCTTCCAAAAATATACCTGCAACTGTACCAAAGGCACAAAACTCAGCAAGGGTTGGGTTCCAACCAGTAAGAAATCCCTCGAAGCGACCAATTGAATCTAAGGCAATGACATTCCAATGAGGCAGGCATTGAAAAAAGAGGTTTTTTGCTTTGTCTCCCTTAATCAGAGTTTCTTGAAGGAGAACGATATCAGGTTTGATTTGCTGAAGTAATCTCTTAAGGGAAGCAAGTTTTGTGGGGCTCCCAAACCCACAAAGATTGAGTGACAAAATAATCATTAAAGTAACCCTAGGGATGACTGGATTGCTCTAAGGGCAGCGAGAGATGAACAATAGGGTTCTCGAGTAGTGGTGGGGGGAAGGGAGGATCAAAGTTTGTTAAATCCGACAAGCCGCCTTCGATAGAGCCGAGAGGTTTTTTGGGTGGTCTGAGTCGGGATTTCCTAATAGTCATATTGGAGCGGTCAAGGTGGAGGGGAGAAGTAGAAGTTGAAACAGTGAGAGGGCAAGGGGAAAGGGATGCTAGAGAGTGAGTCGAGGGAGGTTTAGGGAGTAAATCGGGGGAAGGGTCAGTAGGAAGGAAAGTAGGAGGGGAAAGGGTTTTAGATGGGGGAACAACCAACGAGGTAGGAGGAGAGGAGGTGGGGTTAGGATCGCAAGAGAGAAAGGGTTTGAGATTAAAGGGTTCAAGGAAAGGAAGATGATGCCGAGAGTGGTCCTCCTGATCAATTGTCAATGATGGATCCAGTGGAAGGGGAGAAGAGTTGAAAGCAACAAGGACAACACTTTGGAGGACAAGGCCAAGTAATTTGACATCAAGTTTGTTAAGTAGAAGTTACTAGAAATCTTCAAAGATTTCTAACACCCACTTCTCATTGAAATTTAAATAATTTACTTCTTCATCAGATAAATTAAGGAAGAAATCAAGGAAAAAGATTTTCATCTTACCAAGGAAGTTGTCGTTGTCTCGTGTCTAGGAAAGAGTTTTACTAGACTGTTCCAAGGAGGACCTAGAGAACACAGGGTTAGCCGTATTACCCGAGTTTTTCAGGTGATCAGTCTGTCATGTACATGAGCTCTTCAGGTGACCAGTTTGCCAACAGAGATGGCACCGAAACGGCTCCCGCCATAAATCAATTTGTTGTGTGAAAGTGTGGTCCCCTAAAACGACATCAATGGACTATGGGATACCACTTTCAAGGTCAATTTCAACCAACAACCATGCAACCCGTTTGTTGACCCAGCTAAGAGAGCGCAAATCAAAGAAACCAAATCTCCTGGCAGTGTTGGCGACCGCTTTGAAGATAGGTAGGGACCAGAGTTCAAGCGGAAAATTTGGAAAAGCATCCACATGTTTCTTTTGCTAAAGGATTCGACAAAAGCACTGAAGCAAGGAGTCCATCTCTTGAGCATGAGGACACCCCTATCTAGTATCCACGGGGGTTTTAAAACCAACAAAAGATCATCTTCCAACAGGAAATGAAAAATGTATCAGTGGTTGGACAGGAGGCTTATCCTCGGACAATAACCAAGCACAGGTTTCCAAAACTCTTGTATCCAGAGAGATAAACGTGCTTTATTCATCTTGGTATAGTAGAACTTACCGACGAGAGCCCGCTTAGAAAGGCTGGCCACACGGTCTAAGGCGATGTCTTTGCCGAGAATGCAGCTGGATGGGGTCAATCTGACCTTCTAGGACTTGACTTTGCGATTTGCACGGGCTCTGGCTCTGGCTCCAGAGGATCTATTGTGGCTAGAACCATCGAAGGTATGCAGAGAGCAAAGTGGTTGAAACACAGTGTCTGGTTTAGTGGAGGGAACGGTAAAGGGAGCTGCGATAACAAGAAATGAAGATGGAAAAGAGCTGGAGGATAAGGAATGAGTCCCTCAAGGAAGAAAAGAAGGTTTAATCCGAGCCTGACAGTCAGGTACGAGTGCAGAGACAACAGACTCTCCATCACGAGGGGAGATCAAATCTGAGGGCTGAGGAATAACCAGTTGTGAGGGGGACTGTAGAGGGGAGTGGGACGGGAGTGGGTTTGTCAAGGGTTGACGTATGCCCTCGTACAATAGTTTATAGGTGTCGTCAGTTAGGAAGAGATTATCATTTGCCCAAAGTGAGTCATCATCAGCCCACGACAAATCTACAGTGGTAGCCATAAAGGTTGAAAGAAACAAGAAAGTGCAAATCCACGTCTATTGAAAGCCAAAAAACATTTGTTTGTAACAGGAAAAGGATAAAAAGCTAAAGCCATGTCCACGTCTGTTGGGAGCCATGTGGAGTTGAGGTATGGGAGCATCCGCAAGGCCCCTGAACTCATCCCACCAGTCAGATCCATGTATGAAGCAAAGGGGTGACGGACAATAGCTAGGAGGGAAGCGGCTACACTGTCACCGTGTGACAGGGATCCCACACTGCGGGAACCCTAGGTCGGTTTCACCAACATTGTCTACTATCTTATTCACTTCTTTCTTCGAAGATTTGCTATTTTAAATGTATATAGATATAATTTTTAATTTTTTTAAAATGCAAATTCCATCATTATCATTCAATAAATGTAATACTAGAAACCAAAATGGTTTTTTGCAAGTTTGCTTAGATAGTTTAACTCGGAATAGTAGGCTCTTTTATAAAAAAGGATAATGCTAAATGAGAGTTATATTTTTATTACAAAACTATTTTAGGATGAAAAGTTTCTTCTAGTGATTTGTTTGATTGAATCTTCATTTGAATGGTGCCATCATTCCATTAAATTTTATTGAAATGTATTAGAAAACATGTTACAATTTAATAAATAAAAAATATTTTTTTAGTGTTACAATTTAAGAAATAAATAGTTGATTGATACTTGTTTGAAATTAAGTCATCTTTAAATTAAATTTCAATTGAATTGTGTTATAAAACATGATACACTTTCAAAAATGAATAATTTGACACAATTCTAGTCATAATTAGAATTTAAAAAAAAGGGATATTGTTTTATAAGTAAAAAGTTTGTATTATCAATGAAAAAATTTAGAATCACATTTACCCTTTTGTGAGTTTGAGATTATATTTCTTACCCTTATAAGATTAGGATATTCCTTACATATTCAATTTTCAACCTTTTGTCCGAGTCTATAACAATCTACAAATTTTACTCGACAAAGGCCAAATCTTGTGCTACTTTGGCATATTTGTTTAGTTGGAAGAGGATTGTATACATGTTTTGCCAATAAGCTCTTCTTCATGTCTTTGGCCTCTACCCTTCTTGTTATCTTTATTGTTCCCTTGTATGGTTGTTGCTTTCTTCTTTAATCTTGGCCACTTTGTACTTCACAATCTCTATGGTAGTTCTCATCTACTCCTTCAAGTTGATATGTTCTCTTGCAATATGCACCACAACCTTAGCTATCTTGCCCAAAGTCTTGTTCATACCCCACAACCACTGTTAACCATTGAAGGTTTGATGGCTTGACTTCATCCACTTTAAGATCGACTCTTCTACTTGCTGATCCATTATTCAACTTGGCTATATGTTCCTTGGGAGATTTGGCTTCCTTTTTAGCTTGTGGGTGAAGCTTTAACTTTGCTAAAGCAAGTTTATCTTAGTGCATATTCAAAGATGAGTTTA
The DNA here is from genome assembly GCA_900067695.1 of Picea abies. NCBI lineage: Eukaryota > Viridiplantae > Streptophyta > Pinopsida > Pinales > Pinaceae > Picea > Picea abies. The sequence continues at coordinate 9,859 of CBVK0100331994.1, forward strand.
TGTTCCTACTTTGTACATACTCAATCCAATACTCTTTTCTATTCTTGTTTAGATCCTCTTCTTAAGTGTATGGTTTGAGAAGTCATTACATGATGTTGGGAAATGAACTTTGCCCAATTACCCATCCACTCCTTTGTTTGCCAGGATATCAACTACCCAATTACTAACTCATCTAACTTGATAGAAATTAAGGTTTTTAAAAGCTTCCAAGGTCCTCTCAATCTTCTCAATGATTGGTTTTAACCTTAAGTGGATTTTCAATTTTTAAACATGGGAAGCCATACCAAGTGTTTTTAAAAGATTGATAATAATCCGAGTCTCTCTCCACTTCCAAATGCTTTATCCGTCTTTGATGAGCTAGCTTTAATGTACAATCAATTGCTTGAGCATTAATTGAATTTTAGTGTCCACCCCAATATTGGTAGCAATATTAGCACTATTGTGCCTTGGAATTCTTGATTATTCCTCTTGAGGCTATTTGAAAGCAATGTAAAACACAAAGACTTTGGAGGTTGTCAATAATATGATATTTTGGTCGAAAAGTTTCGAGGCAAAGTACAAAGCTTAATTTTGGTGGTGACAATGTTTCAAATTCTACTAATATTTCTCTCCTTCTGTTTCATAATCTTATCCTCTTCCTTCCATGGTAGTGTAAGTGTTGTCTCTCTTATGTTCACTTCAAGACCATTGAGGATTATCTTGCCTTCTTTCCATATGTTCTAGATGTTAACCCCCCAAAAGTTCCCAAAGATAAATGATTAAGCTAAATTGGAATTTCCCTTTGGGCCATCCTTTAATTAGAACACCACTCCTTAAAGAACTTCCTCCAATCCTCATCAACTTTGCCCAATCTCTTATGTGGTTTTTGCTAATGGGCAAGAGAGGAATAAATGATCAATAGACTCCACTTAGCAATAACAAACACACCACAATGGCCCTTGAAAGCCTCACTTCTCCATTTTCTCTCAAGTCAATATCCTTTTCCATTGATGTTGCCAAACAAATGTTCTCTCCTTTGGCCATGTACCCCACCCCCATATCTTTTCTTTGTAGTTCATATTCTCTTGGTTCAAAAGGTAGCCAACCATAACCTTGTTTGATAGTATGTTCCCCAACCTTTGGATAACCCCATCACAAACAATTTGGACCTTCATCAATAGGTAGTACCCTCTTCTCTAGTTGTTCCCATAACTTGCCTTTGTTTTCTTTAAGATCCCAACATTTCATGTGCTTGGCGGTGTTGATACTCTTAACAATTCTTCATGATCTGACTACATGCTTGTGAACTAGTATTGAGATACAAATTTCAATCCAAAGTTCATCTTGATGACTGGCTCACACTGCCCCAAGAATCCTCCTAAAACAAAGTTGAACAACCACCCTTCACCTCCCAAAAGGAAAAAGTTTGAAGCATTAGAGCTCTTTTATTGACAATATTCCAAATAAATGATCCTTTAACATTCATCTATGTTTATTTCTAACTTCGCATATAACCTCTTTCGAAGATAGATTCCTACATGTTTTTTCTACCCAAGGAATCCCAATGTAGTTGGATGGGAGTGAACTTTGAAAATTTTAAATTCAACATACTCTTTGCTAAATGTCCATCCTAGTATTAAAGATAAGAATCTTCAACTTATTACCATTGATGAGCCCTCCAAGGCCAAGAGGAAAAGGTCCATGATATTTGTAAATGTCTCGACTTCTCTCCCTGAAGCTTTCCTTGCCAATGTTGTATTGTGTAAAACATGTAGAAGGGAGATGGATTCCATCTTTGGGGAAATATCGATGCCTCTTAATGCATGAACTCCATTTTCTCCATTCAAAGATCTACCTAAGTCATTTTCCATTAAAAAAACAAGATGAAAATGAATCTCCTTGTTGACATTGTTGACCACATAATTGGTCAACAAGTTTTTTATCCTAAAGTTTATCTTTTATCCTTGATATAATTATTTGACAACATTGAAAGACCTACCCCAAACTTATTTAAGTCATGGTTATAATCCATGACATTGACCATTGTATTCAAATCTCCTTATGGTCTTTGGTGAGCTAAAGGATTACAACAACATCAAGTTGTTGAATCCCTTGAACTTTACTTAAATTATAGACCAAGCTGCGTAAGCTTTTGAAGCATTGTACATTATACATGCAACCATAAAGGATTTCAATGTTGTTGAAATGTGCTCTCTCAATCTATGAATGTTATGGATTATTAATGCAACTAGCCACTAAAAAGTAAATCACACACTTGTAGAAGATAAACCTAATCTAATAAAAGCAAGTAAATTGGCTTTTCAAGCAATCACGTGATTGTGGCATGCTGGGAGGTGGATCACACACCACTCAAAGCATGGAATCTATTCAATGGAAAGCATGGAGTCTACTCTCCAATGCACTAATCCAACCAATACATTGATTCTTCAACCTATCACAAGGTCGTGGCACGTTGGAAGATAATTCCATGAGTAGTTACAACCACGAAATGAATGAAAACGTAAACATATTCACTGTTAGTAACATTTCTTGTCCGGGGCACAAGAGTATTCAGGTCTGCAAGTTGCGCGAGAAGCGCAGCACGGAAAAATCTCGTTTCAGGCTTCCAAGCAAGTAAGCGGGCGAAATTATAAACTAATGGGCGTTGGGCTCTGCTCTTGCAAGCAATCCAGGAGTGACTTATGACGCTAACATTCACAACAATGAATTCCTTGGCCATGAACATGTCATTGCTTGGCTAGTTGGAGAGTTCATCAATTCATAAAGAAATCCAACCGCATAATGAAATACAAATCATTGAAGAATAAATAGTGAAATGTTGAAAGAAAGCTACAACCATTAAGAAAACAATTGGAGGGATTCAACCACTTCTTACAATGTCGAAGTGGGCCTTTAGTTCAAAGCAAACAATGAGATTGAATCTGTCTCGAACACTACTCACACATTTAAAAAACCCAATTAGAAAGTCATAGATCAATTTGTTTATCGTTGAATCAAACATAAATGGATTCAAAACTAATACATTTATAGAAAATAATTATTGTGTTCTTGCAGAATCTAACCGAATTTAAGGTATGGAATAGAGTATTTAGGCACTAAATGACATGACAATGTGAAAAGAAGATGCGTAAAATGAGACATTTTTTAGACTCATCACACCCCCCTCCCCCCACAACTAAAGGACTTGCACATCTTTGTGTAACAATATCATCCATGTTGTCCTTGACACACCTCCCTAAAATTATAATTTATCAAATGGGTCTTCGTAGAATGTTCATGAAATTTTATTATGAGCAAGTACAAGCTTTTTCCTTGTTTGTTGCTTAAAATCCATGGCCTTCAATGTTTTGATCATTGGGTGCACTTGTACCCCCAAGCTGCCCATCACATGTTTTCAACTTGGTATTTCATTGGACCACCATTTTTTGTTTTCAATATAATAGATTCCTCTCTCTCTCTCTCTCTCTCTCTCTCTCTCTCTCTCGACATTCACATTATTGTGAGTCTTAAAAAATATTCTACATATGGATAGACCATTTTTCAGATTTATAATAGCACTTGAGATAAATTCAATCATGTCGCGTAGTGTTGCTAAAAATAGTGTTGTAGAGTCTTGAAACAATGTTGAAAATAGTGCCGCGAAGTTCCACAAATATGTTGCATAGTGTTGAGAATTACATTGTTGATTTTTTTTTTATTATTTTTCTATTCTAAAATAATGTTGTAAAATTCGACATCTAAGATTCTAAGATTCTTCTAGAAAATAATTCTTCCAAAGAAGAAGAAAAAAACGTTGTTGAAATTCTACTTAAAAAACAATGCTATTAAAAAATGGTTATCTACATGTTGTGTTATAAAAACTTTTATGCAACAAAAACCATTACAATAAATGTTTCATTACTATGTGTCTCACTAATGATGTGAAGTATCACATCACGCCCCCACCCCCACTAAAGATCTCGGCTATCCTCAAACAACATGAGATATGGTTGTAGGGAGAGTAATGAAAAAGATAAATTGTGATGAAGAAGGGACCAAAGGATCTACAACCATATGGGTGTGACCTATAATACCATGAAAACAATGGAAGTGAACAAAACTCAAGGAGAAAGTCAATGCCAATGTTAGAGTTACATGATGAAGAGTAGTTCTTGAGTGCAAATAAGTCATATGCTTGTATATAGTGTTGGCAACATTATTATGAAGCATTCTACAATACGTGCCAACGAAGTCTTCTATAGGTTGGCTTTCATTGGAAACACATTCAAAATTCAACATCATAAAGCTTCTACAAACTAGTCTTTTGCGACATCATGGATTGTTGTAACTAGTCATCCGGGCTTTAGTTTTAGATACTTTGTTTTTCTTTTCTTTAATCAAAGAAAGTCTATCAAAAAGTTGATTTTCCGATATCTTCTGTCATTTTCCACCCAAGAGCTTTTGTTTTTGTTTTTCATGAAAACATCTTTATATTCGATATTTCAAAGTTGAAATTAGAATATACATAGACTTGTCTTTTTGACACTGTTCAAGAGCCAAAATGTCTCTTTTATATGTTATTCAAAGATGACTAAAAAAAAGATCATAAACAACTAATTAAAACAATGTTCCTTTTGGCTTTTACAACCTCTGTCCATGCTTATAAACCACTCAAAATTACATACCGGACTTGCATTTTCAGGACTTTTAATTATCAACATAAAAAAACCAAGGATAGAACAAAGACAAAACATGGCTAGCATTACTAGACCTATTTTACTTTAGTAAAGAGAGTAAACAACCTATGGAAGGGAACCACACAATTCTTCTTCTTTTTCTCCAGAGAACCCACCATTGAGTTGATTTTGAGAAACTACTTTGTCTATGATGCCCCAAGGCGTTTTCATCACAATTTTTTTTTGTTCTTTTGTTGTTTCCTTTTGTTTTCTTTTAATCAACACCAAAGGCAATGATGCACTCAATCACATTTAGTTGGGATGTGCTTTAGAATACCCCAGGGCTCTTCATTATTATTGGATAGTGTTGGAGCTTGCAGTTATGTTTGGAAGTATTCATGAATGATGCATTCTTAATCAAACAAAAGGAAATGACAATCATTCAAGCCATGACAAAACAATTCATGGGTTGTCCAAACACTTGGTCTTCCATGTCAACATCATAAACAAGGGCAATTGCATTCTTTTTGACATGTAACTTCTCACCCCACCCTCCAACGCATAAGCAAGAGTGAGATATCCCTAATGGCTCATGAAGAACCTCAATCAACAATTGGCTCACGAAAAGTGAACATGTCACAAGTGGGATTTGAACCTAGGTGGGGAAGATAACAATTCCTCCTCAACTACCAAAGCTAAACCCAATTGACAATTGCATTGCCTTCATACATGTATGCATTCTCTTTGATTGTTTTTTCTATTTGATTTGAGGAGTAAGAAAATGCATAGCTATCATTAAAATCAAATCAACATACCATTTTTCTGTTGTAGCAACGGACACTAAATTTTGGGTGGGGAGGATAACAATTCCTCCTTTTAGCAACCTGAGATAGAACCAATTGGTAGTTGCATTGCCTTTGTAGATGTATACATTCTCTTATATCGATTCTTTTATTTGAGTTGAGGAGTAAGAAAATGCATAGTTGTCATTAAAATCAAATTGGCATACCATTTTTCTGTGGCAACAATGGACACTAAATCTTTTTGAAGTTTGTTTTATGTAACAATGTCCATCAAAAGGTTCATGGTAAATACTTTACTTCCATAACATGATATACTTTATCTCCCAACACTGTTTTTTGAATTGTTTACTAGAACCAACTCTTCATGTCTCTAGATTGTGCCATTTACCATCCATTTACAAATTCTCACTCTTCAAGGATAACATAATCTTCATTCTTGTATAAACAATGTTCATTTCATGGAAATCTTCATCTCATTGATTCAATAACCCCAATTCTGCAACAAGCTCTCAGGAACTAGTACTACATAATTAGACATTGCTCTTTTTATTATTATACAACATATGATCATGAACTTCTTGGATTCTTTGGTGACTTACCATTTTCGCAGAAACTCATGGAACTCTTTCAATAATCACTCTTCCAAATTCAAACACAACTATGTTGACTTTGTTGATGTTTTGGTGACCTGCAAAAAACTAGCACTTTTTTCGCAATATAAGGTGAGATTATGGAAGAAGGAATATGTTGCAGCTTTATTCTTCCAATAAATTTAAAAAATGATTGCTAACAATACATATAAAACAAATTTAAAAGAATTCATCAAGTAGTTTTCATTTTTAAACATGTTTTGGAATGATAATTAACTTAGACTATGCAACAACGATTTGATCATGATTTTTTCGTACAATATCAGATTAAAGTGATTCAAAAGTAGGATGAAGTAGATTCATAAGGTTGTGTCCATTAGAAATAGGTTTTGAAACTATATTTGATTTCTATGTAATATATCTTAGGAAACATCCTAAAATACACTTTTTTCCAAAATTTACCAGCTTGGACCCACACCTATTGTTTTAGACATATTCTTCACATCTGATATTGAACTAAAATAATTTCGATGGGGGATGAAACTATTCTCACATATATGTATCTCATAGACATATATTTTGAAATCTCATTGAAGTTTTATGGAATATGTTGGAGCTTTATTCTTCCAATAAATTTAAAAAATGATTGTCAATAATACATATAAAACAAATTTAAAAGAATTCATCAAGTAGTTTTCATTTTTTTTTAAACTGAAACGGTTATATTTTATTGATAGAAGAGGCGGTTGGGCCGTGGCCAAATCAACTAGAATTATAGATAGTCTTTGTCTCTCTTTCCATTAAACAATCTAATATTTTCTTTCTTTTGCATGGAACTGAAACTTGCAGTTACGAAATGGGACTGAACCTAGGTGCCTCATCATTCTTTCTGAAAACTCCTTGAGGCAAGTTGCATCCCTCATTTGCCTTTTTGTTTGCTTCTTTATTCGAGTTGCGGAGGATGTGATAAAAATTAAAGGAGGCGAAGCTTTGTAAATAACCAGGAGTCTCTAAAGAGTCCTGTTGAGAGCCGGATTGGTGAAATGCTCCTTAGAGTTTACAATTTTTATCAAAAATTTTGAGTCGCGAAGACTTGAAGAGCTTTGTTTTCATATTCTTGGGCGATCTGGCAGCCTTTTAACAACCCAAGGATTTCGGCCTAGTTATTTTTGCTTTGCCCTAACCCCTAGCTGAAGCTATCTTCGCGGGAACCATCGTGTGAGTAGATAATTCCGCCAGCTCCTGCAGTCCCAGGATTACATTTGGAGGCTCCGTCGAAGAAGAGTGTTACCTTTTTTTGCTTTCTCCACTAGGCTTGGAATTTTTCATCCGGAGTTCTTATGCGCCAAGGGGGATTTGAAGATGGATGAGCTAGAATCTTCGTCTTGCCCTGAGTCAAGAGGGTGCCCATCCAACTTCTCTCCTCTGAAGTGAGAAAGGTGTCAAGCTTTGCCGAGTGATTGCCCAATGCTTCCAACAAATATGCCTTGGCTTTGGCTGCTACCGTCAAAGGTGTGTGAGTTGTATTATTAAAAATAAGATCATTTATTGCGAGCCAGATCTTCCAATAGAAGAACTTGGGGATGGAAGACCAGATCCAATTCCACATTGATTTATAATTTATCACCCTTGGATACCGGTCTTGCCAAGATCCAAAAAGAGCGTCGACTACGATCTGAGAAGGAGCGATCACCTTGAGGCCTTGGAGTGCATGTGCCCAAATTGATTGGGCAAAAGGGCAATCCACAAAGAGGTGGTCTATACTTTCCGAGGCCATTCTGCATAAGATGCATCTGTGTGGCCCATGGATACCCCGTTTTTCTAGATTTTCTCCAGTTAGCACGCGCCTGTGAAGGAGCACCCACGTGAAAAAATTGATATTAGGGAGGTCGTATCTGTCCCAAACTTGCTTCTAGATTGCAGGATTAAGGATAGGAGGTCGTTGGACTTGTAAAGCGGCGTGACCTTGGGCGACTGAAGGTCGTTGGACTTGTAAAGCGGCGTGACCTTGGGCGACTGTGTATGTTCCTGTCTTCCCCCAGCTCCATAAATCAGCCCCATGAGGGCTTACAGGAGCTGAACCATTCAACGCTTCGAGAAGGAGGTGTTTCTGGTGGAGAGGATGCGCTGGCAGGTCAGGGAAAACCCAATCCGCCCAGAAACCATCTTTATCCCATGCCGAGATATTTGCTAGGCTTATGATCCCGAGTTGAGAAAGCCAGACACGAATTTCTGATAGTTCCACTGCGTTTTCCAAAGGAGGTTTTCCCATAATGTTGTATGTCCATAGCACGGTTCTTTTTCCATTCCTAGGGACTCTGAAAAGTTGATTTTTAAAGAATTTGAGGCCTTTTCTACAGAGATTCCATAGCTGGGTGCCCTTGGGGGTATTATCATTATGAAGATTTCTCAATGATATTCCTTAGGTACTTATTTCGGAGGAGCAGGCTGACAGGGTGGATTTTGCTAGAGTACAGTTGCCATAAAATTTTGCCTCCTAAGATGAGATTGGGCAGGCCTGGGTGACTTACTTGGATTCCACCTTCTCTCTTCGGGCATTTTACAATGTCCTAGCTGACTAAAAGAAGCTTACTCTGATTTCCTTTGCCTCGCCAAAGGAAGTCTCTGATTAGCTTTGAGATCTGCTCTGTGATCGCCTTTGGAGAAAGTAGAAAGGAGGCCTGATATAAAGGGAGGGATGACAAGACTACTTTGATGAGAATCAGTTTGCCAGCATTGTTAAGCCACTGTCCTCCCCATGCTACAATTTTAGATTTAAATTTGCTGATGACTTCCATCCATAACGAAGATTTGTTTGCTCCCAGCGTTAGAGGAAGACCTAGATACTTAATTTTGTCCCAGGAAACAAATCCTGGAAAGCCTAAGAGATGTGCAATTCTTTGAATGGTTTGCTCATTCGTGTTCCAACCATACACAACACTCTTTCTTTTGTTGACCAACGCTCGTGAGATGCAGCAGAAATTTTGAATAATCTCATTGAACGCCCTTGCTATTCGAAGGGAAGCTCCTCCCAATAGAAGGGAATCATCAACAAACAAAGCATGATTGATTGATTATGTTCCTTTCATCGATTGAATGCCCATAATTGCCCCGACGTTCCTTTCAACTATCAGTTTCCTACTCAGGGAGTCTGCCATCAGAGTGTATAGGAAGGGGGATA
>CBVK0100331997.1:0-18665 GCA_900067695.1 Picea abies
CCAATGGGGAGGTGTGATCAGGGGATCAAATTTTGCTCAATTTTCAAAGTGCTCGGAATGCGACGAAAATAGTGCCATTGCATTTGTCTCATCTTCCTGATTTCGGCGATATATTTACTTTCGCAAACGGAGTCCGTATGGAGGAGATATTGCGATCTATTCGCCAAGGTAGGGCCGTACCATCCATACGGTGACATGGCAGGGCCGTACCATCCATACGGTGACATGGTAGGTGGATGACATGGCACACTCTCATTGGTTATTGGTTGTCATTGGTGGTCGTTAACATTATAATATGACCATGTTATATATAGTCGCCAATTGAAACGCGCGGGGTCTATGTTACATAGCCCGTGGATATGGTTCCACTGTACACATATAACCGTGTAATATAAATGTGCACGCGGGTGTGGTAATACGTATGTCACTCTATTGTATATGCGCAGGGTTTGAACACGACCCATGGTTTTACTATTCACATATGCCCACGAGTTGGAGCACGGGAGTCAGTTTGCACAGTTCAAATGGTTAAACCACTTTTTCACCCAGCCTTTGGTCGCATGTGCCATACGCCCAGGTGCTGAGGCGGTTAGGGGCTGGCGTGCCCTTAACCATCCTACGGTTTGTATTGGTGCACGGTTGCGTACGGGACTGATTTTTTACGCTTAAAAGAGCGTGTGAGCCAGGTTTGTTCAAAGAGGGTGCGAATTGTAGAACCAGAGACAACAAAGTTGAAGAGGGAGACTTCAAGGAGGCTAACTTCTTCATTTTTCGACCGATTGAGGTGCCGAAGGAGCCCAAACAGGGGTTTTGGGACATTGGGAAGCCATTGGATCAGTCAGTTTGTCAATTTGAGCATTGTAAGACATGTTTTTGAGCATTTTTTGAGCAATTAATACTAATGATCCATTGGAAGCTGGACCAGGAGATGTAGCCCATAAGAGGGGTGAACTCCTTTATCAATTGCTGTGCACATGTGTTTATGTTCAATGTTTATGCTGTTGTCTATGAGTATTTTGCATAAGTAATCCTTAATTTATGTGTTGCAAATTGATCCTGTTGCTTTAAACACATAACATTTCACTTGCAATAATTATTCAAGTTTTTCAAGTCTTCTTCATTTTTAGATCACAGATGGGCAGAGTAGGGTTCCAAACAATGAAGTATGGAAAGTTTTTTGTGATTTATTTGTCTTTTTTGTCGCATGCATGATTACTTTTTAGGGTTTTTTAGAAAAACCTCGAGCTTAGTCTTTGTTCGTTCTCATGCTCGAAAAATGATGAGAATGTAACTGAGTATACTTTTGTCATCTTTTCGTACTCGTCATAGTAACACGAAAATAATGAAAATTATGGAGTAATCTTTAAGCTCTTTTCACACTCCTTAAAAACAAAAAGATTTTCAAGTGACCTTGTTCTTTTCATGCTCATAAAAGTATTTGAATAAAGAGTTTGACGGGCGATAGTTTATCACTTTTTCGGTCCTGTCGAACTATTTTACGAAAAATGAACTGAGAGAGTTCTCTTTTAAGTGTTTTTCCAGACTCTATAAACATGAAAAATGTTCAAGTTTTCTATCTTTGGGCTCGTTAAATGAACATTGACAGACCCATATGGGACCAAACCACTCCTTCTTAGGGTTCGTTAAAAATACTTCGAGGGACTCATTTGAAGGATGAGCTTACATCAACAAGCATATGTTATCCTCCCCAATCTTGCATAAAAATATAGAGGTACTCGCCAAAAATGGTGGGGGTGAATTTGGGAAAGAGATGTGTCTCTATATTTGTGTTAGTGGTATGAAGCGTCACTCTTGAACATGGCACCCCCTTTATCATTTGAATCTGGGTCGGGAAATCCATTTGCCTCTCATCTGACTTTCTGCAAGTTCATATCTTGGGTCGTCTCTAGATTGATGCTGCCAAACCTAATGTCATGCCATCCATATGTTCAAGAGAAGTTCAACCAAGCCCTCTATTGAGTCGGCCATCTACAATTGTCAATTCCTATCATGTCGGCCTTCCTTGTGTCTGTTCTAAATCATATGCATACTTTTCTTTACCCTAAATTTGTTACTTGTTTCGTGTCATTTGATGGGGGATACATCAAGGCCCTCCTGTGACGAGTCTTTTCCTGTCAACTTCAGCTCATTATCCAAGAATGAGACTTAGAATCTATTTAGTGCCTTGGAGCCTGTATGCCTCAATGGCAGGTTTCTTCGCTCTCGACAATAGATTTACATCATTGATCCCTAATCGAGAGATTCCATCGAGTGTTCGACCTCAACTCATATATTCACACTCATTGGATTGTACTATCGTACCTTGGGGGTCATTGACATCAATGGTGATTTCCCTCGCACTTGTTAACGGTTTTCATTAATGACTGAAAATCGAGTGGTTTCTAACGATGTTCGACTTAAATACCTGTAATCACATGGCTAGATTCATACTAATGGACGACGGGATTGAAGACCCTAGACCTCATCATTTTTTGATCCAGGTTGCGATGGAGTACTTGTGATTTGAATTGGCACATATATCCACTTTGTATTTTTGTGGCTATGTTTGTGTCTGAGTTTTCCAATACATAGATCCACAGTGTATTCCTGGTGGCTATGTAAAATCTTGAAGACATGGATTCATAGTGTATAATTGGTGGCCATGACTTATACTTATGATTTCAATCATTTATAGTCTGAACATGGGAATGCCTACTTCAGACATGGTATAATATTGTCTGGATGCTTGATTGTTTGCAGGTTCCCAATTGGTGCGCTCCTTGTTCCCAACACACACACACATTTTTACAAAGTATTTCGGCTGCCATGATTTCCAGCCTCATACTTTGGGGGGAATTCTGTTATACATAATTTTGGTCACCTTAGTGATGATTTCAAAAACATGTGTTCAGGCTCCCAACATGACTTTTTTCCTGAGAAAAGCAACTTCTTTCCTCCTCTACAAGGCTTCTTTTTAGAAAGGGTCTGCAGGCTGCTCATACTACACAGTGAAAAAATCTATCATTTTCGTAGGCTACTCTATGGCTGGCCCACGGGATTCCCCTAGGATTCTACATAGGTAGGGTGAAGTGGTATTCTAAATCTAAAAGAGGAAAGAGGTTTCACAAAGTTTCTATAAGGGGAATCTTCTAGAATGTGAGGCGGCGTCTGTATGGTTGCGATCCTACTATTTTCACTGATTTGGTGGGATCATCCTCATCCTTTTAACCACTTCACCTTCTCATATATAATCATGGGCTTCTCATGGAAAAGGTTAAGCAAGAAGAAGTAATATTAAGAAAAGAATTGATGAAAGAATAGGCTGAAGACTATGTGAAGAGTCCTGCTCTTACTGATGCTTGAGGCCTCCATTTTTCCATCAAGATTTTGTGGATTATCTTCATGCGAATTTCAGAGCAAATGTATGTGTTTGTTAGAACAAAGGACCGCTAAAATGGAACTTGAGACATCAAGGCAATTCAGTTGTATTTTCTACTTTTCATTAATATAATACGGTGGCATGTCTCTTTCCCATAAAATGATTAATGTTTTATTACATGACTCCTTGATCACATGTTTAGGTTGTCATTGAATTATACTATTGCTACTTTTACGTTGGTTGGTTTGTGTTGTCACATATTTGATTCTACAAGAGCATCGGAGTGAAGCAAGGACAACAAAGATATAAGGAAGTGATTCATAAGGTATGTTATCTATTCCTCTTTGGATAGTAAACTCAATGATTGCAACTTAGGGAAAGCGTCTTGTTATGTCTCGTTTTGTTCTAGCTCCAGGTGTATCTAGGGGGATTAGTTCATGTCTGCATCTACTGATTTACCCAATAACACATAATCATGTCCTTTTGGCAGTAACTGAGAAAATCTTAGTGCGTTCCTACATTTCATGCCTTCTATCTTCCTAAGGAAAACTTGATAGTGGGCATTTTTTCCTTTTTGGATAAGCCCTTTCCTTTCACATCTAGCCTTAAGCATTGACCAAATGCATATTTAGAAAGTATTTCGCGATTTCGCATTCCATGATATCCAGTTGTGAGTTGCCTCGCTCCACTTGCGAAACTCCGAAATGGATTCTAGCATTGCTAGCTCCTTCCCCAATCTTCTGCTAATATAACCACTCGTTGTGACCACAACCCCATTCAAAAAATCATTTTGCGATTTCCCACTTCGAGGATTCTATCATGAGTCCCTTGACTCCTCCAAATCCCGGTAACCAAAATGGAGCCTAGCTATGCTAGCTCCATCCACTCGTGTGACCACCGGTGGTGACCAGGGGTCAAGAATGATGGTGCTTTGCGATTTCTCACTTCATGGATTCTCTCGTGAGTTGTCTCGACTCTCCATGTCATGAAATCTGAAATGGAGCTTGGTTTCTCTAGCTCTTCTCTCCATCTCTCGACAATGTGACCACGAGAAATGACCATTGGCTAGACATTTAAGAACTTCTCTCTTCATATCAATGGTCCACGATCCCAGGTGATCGGACGACTATCCTCCTCCCCAGAACTTCATCTTTTGGGACTTTGGGGGAGTGTTGATGCTAAAAATCCTGAAACTAAACGCTCGGAATGATGTCACTCGATGATGTGTTGTCACTCGAGTGGCTTCCACGTGTCACTCAGATTTGAAATACGTACTTGAAATGTTGAATCACCTTGACACTTGCCCTTGTATGATTGCGCCATGTGTCCTTGTTGATGTAGGCTGCCACCTGTCCTTTTTGATGTGGTCTGTCATGATCTACCTCCTGGATCTGACGACCCAGAGTTGTCCTTGATCCAACGACTAAGATTATTTCATGATTTCACATATCGTGAGTTTAAGAGGTTAGTACACCTCTTTCCTTTGACTTTCCAGTCAATGAAATGATGATCCTTCACCACGTGTCCTACCTGATGATGGACGGTCCTCCTGCTTTTGGGACTTTGTAAGCCCGCTTCACCTTGTACTTTAAAGAATGTGCAGGTTCTCCTGGATCCAATGACGGTCGATCCCATATTCAAATCTAACGCTCGAGATCTGTCCTCCCTCTACGTGCTCCTCCTGTCTGGACTTACGATGTCTTTCGAGCCTGTTTTCCATCAAATGACAAGCACACTACTGACTGGAACCCTGTTGTTCTGCCTGCAACATACCATTGTTGTTCTTGCCATAAATGAAAATCATGTTTTGTCTATAAATATGCCAACAATCTCCCCCTTTGGCATTGATGGCAACCCTGAACGACTGTGTTAAACTGTTTGGACCTCCTCTGGTTTGGTCCACTTCTTTTCTCTCCCTTTGACATCAATGTCAAAGAAAACATGCTCCCCATGAGTGGTTGCAGTACTCTTCGTAGGTATTATATATTCAACCAACACATACTCCCCCTAATAGGATGGACTCTCTTAGATTTATAGTGGGGTCACGCCCAACTTCTAGTGTACATACTCAAACTGAGCTTGTGCAAGCAGTTTAGTGAAGATATCAGCAATCTGATCTTTGGAGGGAATATAATGCATAGAAACCACAGAGTTGGTTACCTGTTCCCTCAAGAAGTGATACTTGATGGGTATATGATTTGTCTTGGAGTGAAAGGCAAGATTCTTTGACACGCTAATTGCACTGGTGTTATCACAATGAATTGGGATCGGTGTAGTGTATTTTACCTCTAAGTCTGCAAGTGTCTGAATCATCCACAATACTTGGGTACAACAAGTGGCAGTTGCAATGTATTAAGCTTTTGTAGTTGATAAGAAAATGGAACCTTGCTTCTTGCTCAACCATGATACAAGAGAATATCCTAAGAAGAATGCACCTCGACTCGTGCTTTTCCTTTCATCCATGCAGTTATCCCAATCAACATCTAAATAGATTGGTAGTTGAAAATTTGGATTCCTAGGATACCATAGGCCATAGTCCATTGTTCCTGTCAAGTATCTGAATATCCTTTTGACAGCTAACAAATGACTCTATTTAGGTGCGTCCTGATACCTTCCTAAGATTCCAACAACGTGCATTATGTCTGGACGAGATGTTGTTATGTACAATAGGTTGCCTATCATAGACCTATATGAACTCTAATGAACATTAGGTGAGTCATTATCCTTGCTTAACTTACATCCAGTGACCATAGGTGTGCTCATAGGTTTAGAATCTTCCATTTGAAACCTTTTCAAGATTT
The DNA here is from genome assembly GCA_900067695.1 of Picea abies. NCBI lineage: Eukaryota > Viridiplantae > Streptophyta > Pinopsida > Pinales > Pinaceae > Picea > Picea abies. The sequence goes on from CBVK0100331997.1 coordinate 6,181, forward strand.
CCCTTAGATATTTTTCTTGAGAGAGAAATATTCCTTCAGACCTCTGAGTAATTTGCAGACACAGAAAAAATGGCAATTCCCCTATCATAGACATTTCAAACTCAGACTGCATGGCAGAAGCAAACCATTGTACCATTGAGGCATTATTACTACTGAAGATGATGTCATCTATGTAGATAAAGACAATGATCAAATCATTACCCTCTGTTTTGATATATAAATTGTTGCCAACTATTCCTCTCTTGAATCCTTTATCATGTAGATACGTATCCAGTCTATGATACTAGGCACGAGGAGCTTGTTTTAACCCATATAAGGCTTTCTTCAGCTTGCAAACAAAGTCAGGGTTATTTGATAGTTGGAAACACTTTGGTTGTTCCATATAGACTTCTTCCTTTAGATCTCCATTTAGAAAAGATGACTTGACATCCATTTGATAGACTTTAAACTATTTATGACAAGCATAAGCAAGAGACATTCTAATTGCTTCCAATATTGCTATGGGTGAAAATGTTTCATCAAAGTCCAGTCCTTCAATTTGAGTGCATCCTTTGCAGACCAATCTAGCCTTATTGCTTACAATGTTTCCTTGCACATTCATCCTATTTTTGTAGACCCATTTTGATCCTATTACTTTTTTATCTAGTGGCCTAGGAACGAGTTCCCAAGTGTCATTCTTTTCAATTTGGTCCAACTCCTCATTCATTGATCTTAGCCAATTTTCGTCTTTACTGGCCTCATTAAAGTTCTTGGGTTCCACCATGGATATGAATGATATATGTGATTGATCATTGTCTTTGATTATCTTTCTCCTGGTTTGTACACCTTTTTCTTTTTCACCAATTATCTAACTTGCAGGATGATTATTTTGAGTAATTCTGGAGGAAGGATTTGGTGTTATCTGCTGATTTGAATCTGACTGAGTGTTGGTGTCTTCATCTGACTCAGAGTCTTCTTTTCTTGATTCTTGGACCTGTTCATCTTTAGCTTCAATTGTGTCTTCTATAGCAGACTCAATATTGTTCACCTCTCTTTCTGAGACTCCTTCATCAACCTTTACATCAATACAATCAAAAAATTTATGCAGCCTCTTATTATAACATCTGTATGCTTTGTTGTTTGTAGCATACCCTAAGAAGATGCCTTCATTATCCCTGTCATCATACTTTCCAAGGTTCTCATTATTATTCTTTATGTAGCACTTACTCCCAAAGACTTTGAAGTGTTTGATTGAAGCAGATCTCCCATACCACGGTTCACAAGGTGTCTTGTCACTGTGTGGTTTGAGGTGGGATTTATTAAGAACATGGACTTCTCTGTGTATTGCTTCTACCCACTAGGTTTTACCAATTTTCTCCTCCAATCACCCAATCACAAGAACTCCTCAAATAACTATGCAAAGCACCAATATATTTGAGCAATACACAACCCCAAGAACTCTCAACTACTCCATTTTGTTGTGGAGTTCTTGGGATTGTGTATTCTCTCTTGATCCCATGTTTATCATAGAATTCCTTGAAATAAATTGACATAAATTCTCCTCCTCTATCTGACCTTACTTCCTTTAACCTATTGCATGATTGATTCTCAGTTAAGGCTTTAAATATTTTAAATTTCTCAAATGCTTCAGCTTTTTCTTTGAGAAAGGAAACCCAAGTAAGTCTGGAGTAATCATCAATGATCAACATGAAGTAGTTTTCTTTCCCTGTGCCTTCCTGTCTTGATGGTCCACATAAATCCATATGAACTAGTTGGAGTGGTTTCTCTGTTGAAGTAGAGCTCTTGGATTTAAACTGTGTCCTGGTTAGCTTTCCTACTTAGCAGGGTTTACACACAGAATCTTGTGGCTTTGATATTATTGAAGATCTTTTACTGCCTCAAGATTTTTGAGCTTGATTAAGTGATCAAATTTTAGATGTAACACCCTATTTCCCCCAGTCTGTAAAAATAACTATATTGACCAAGAACTATGGAAAAATCAAAGATGTGAATGTTTGATTTGACGGACCTTTGTATAAAAAGGTCGATGAATGTAAATTATGTTATGATTATGTGTTGCATGACTGTTGGGAGGGGAATGTGCTAAAAGAGACCATGATGGCTAATGAGAGGTGGTGGAAGGGACCTAGAATGGTTGCGTTAACATCCACTGAGCCAGTACCCTACTGGTTTTTACTTGCTTAAAGACCAAAGCAACTCTCTGACCCTAGAATGGATTTCACATCAGATTGGTAGATGGGGAGGCTCCTCAAGAGTTAATGAGGGGATGGGGTGAACCACCCATCCGTAACAGCTCCCAGACCTAACCTCAAACGGGGAAATTCACGCCACACACAATCTTGCAGAGAAAATGCAAGAGAGGAAGTGTGGTAAAGGTGAGAGGAGAACACACGCAACATGAATCATGGAAGAGAACTGGAGAAAAATGTGGAAACAAAAAGAGTTATGAATAGAGGAGAAGGAGAGTAACCTTCGTCCTTGACTCCCATTGAGATGGGAGTAGGATACTGAATCTCAAGCATCATGGTCTAGCTCAGGGGTGGCTAGTGATAAATCCATTTGGATTCAGTGAGCCTATGGTTGGGTGGAAACGAGCACCCCTCTCAGCAGCCGTGTCACACCTGGTGTTTCTGATAAGTGTTTATATCTTGTATCTTGAATTGAATATCCTGGATGGATGCTCATGTTTATACGCTCATAAATGGTTTCTATATTGAAGTGTTTGCCTTGTGTTTTGATCATAAATAATGGATGCATGCTTATACTCATATGACCATAATCAGTTTATGTATAGAATGAATAAGTTCATAATATGAATTTGTTCCCCTGAGATTTGTTCCATCTACTTGAATCGCACTATGTCCTGGCTTGATTTCCCGAAGGCATCTCCTTCCGGGAAGTTCCCTCGCATTCCAGAGTTGGAGTGAGTTCCTTGAAAAAGACTACCATTTTAGTAAACCCACGAGTTTACTTTACCCTTGACACAGAGTTCATAGCTCATCGAATTAGGAAGGCTTTTCAGTCAGGTCACCAAGCCTAGGGATAATTACCCAAGAAACCACTGAAGGATCATGTGATTTGAGTTTGGAAACCTTGTACAAGAGAGAGTAGTTCTCTCAGGTTTTCGGCGTTTCGGCATTTCGACAACCAAGAAACCCAAAGGGTAAGACCCCTCATTTTCACAAGTCATGAAATCCTAGTACCCGAAACCCCGATGCACTCTGTGGATGAGCCAGTCTTGCATGAATAGGTTTGGCGTTTTAGCACCTGGTAAATCAAAGGGTAAGACCGCTCGTTTTTGCAAGTCATGAAATCCTGGTACCTGAAACCACGACGTGCTCTGTGGATGAGCCGGTCTTGTGTGAATAGGTTCAACATTTCAGCACCCGGGAAACCAAAGGGTAAGACCCTTCATTTTCACAAGTCACAAAATCTCGGTACCTAAAACCCCGGTGTGCTCTATGGATGAGTCGATTTAGCGTGAATAGGTTTCGGTGTTTCGGCACCTGGGAAACCAAAGGGTAAGACCCCTCATTTTCGCAAGTTGTGAAATCCTGGTACCCAAAACCCCGACGTGTTCTGTGGATGAGTCAGTTTAGCATGAATAGGTTTCAGTGTTTCAGCACCCGAGAAACTGAAGGGCAAGACCCCTCGTCTTCGCCAGTCGTGAAATCCTAGTATGTGAAACCTCGAATTGGTTTAGCGTGAATGGGTTTCGGCGTTTCGGCACTCAGGAAACCCAAGGTCAAGACCCCTCATCTTCGATAGTCATGAAATCCCGGTACGCGAAACCCCGCTGCGCTCTGTCAATAAGCCCTAGGTCACTAGACAGGGTCTTGTGGTAGGAAGGAGGAGTCTCGAAAGACTCTGGACCGCCCATTTGTAGGGATGCGTGGAAAATATCTAAGGCCACCAGGGTTCTGGACATTGAAGAAATAGGAATGAAGATCCCACCAAAATCCTGAAAGGTAGAATGCTGGGATTTAATCTGGGTTGTTGATCAAGTCGATGATCTGGACTGAAGATCCGGATAATACCGGGCTTTCGAGTTTTGGGGAATCGAAAGGGAAAGGAGGAACACTTGCATTGCGATTCCCTAAATCGTGAAACCCCAAAATAATTTGGAGGATTAGCACCAGGTCATAGGATCAGTCGTATGACAAGCGACCCAAGGGAGGAGCTAAGGATCTGTTAGACCCTTTTGGGTTACGACATTTTGAAAGACAGAGAACAGGGGAATGCTTGCATCGTGATTCCTTGAACCATGAAAGATGAAAGCACCTTTCTGGTAAGGCTTGTGGTCATAGCCAATGATCACATGGGGGAGGATAAGGGAAGGGAGGGCATGTGATAGGCCCCATAGAAATTTGGGGATTCTGTTCCTCGAAGAAAAGACAAAAAGAAAAAGAAAATCTTAGTTTCCATAGTTCGTTTGTGACAAATTAGTATTAGAGCATGGTTATAACACTTGGCCTGCTTGGGCTCATGACAATGAGAGGTTGATAAAAGAGAAAGAAAAGAAAATGGAGATTAATGCAGTCTTGCTGCAGAGCTTATCCGACATACAAAGACAATTGCAGCATGGACCTGACACCAGTCACGCGGGCCAACGACAGACAAAGAAAAGTCAAAGTCCCCCTGAAATACGGAAACATGGTCTTTTAAGTGGCCACGCTGGGAAGAGAACCTCAAGAAAGGTCCACCCTAGATATAAGGGACAAGTGTCAGACGATTCCTCTGGAAAGGAAACTAGCAACTCAGAGGGATATTCTAGTAGAAGAACTAGTTCTTACTCCCGAAGAAAACGAAAGAAGCAAAATCATTCAAAAAATCATAATCTCGAAGAGTTCCATAAGGCCAAACCACCCTCTTTCGATGATGAAATAAAGAAGGGAGAGGAAGCGGAGGCTTGGCTGCTTGGACTAAAGAAGTATTTCAGAGTCCATGACTTCTCAGAAAACTTGAAGGCCCGAGTAGCCACTTTCAACTTGAATGGAAAAGCTTCCATTTGGTGGAAAGACCTTAAGAATGTGAAATGGATTCATGAACAAGACCTATCTTGGGAATGGTTTGAGAAATACTTCAAGAAGAACTATCTGTCGGAAAAGTATTTCGACAAAAAGACAAAAGAATTCTATGAACTCAAGCTGGGGCAACACACCATAGAGGAATATGTCAGCAGATTCCTTGAGTTGCTTAGGTACGTACCCTATATAAAAGCATAAAAGGAAAAGGTGCAACGATTGATCAGTGGACTACCTAAGGACTATCAGAACAAGATTGAGTTCGACGAGCCAAAGACCTTAGAAGATATGATCCGAAAGGCAAGATATTGTTATGAACATCTTGGGCATCAGACAGAATCTCGTGAAGGATGGAAGAAGAAGAATAGTTCGGGATTCCAGAAAAAGGGGTTTAAATCCCCAAGATTTAAAAACTATAAAAAGGACTCAAGGATGAGCTTCCCAACCCAAAGTTTACACCAGCAGAATATCCCCTCCCAGAGAGGAAATAAACCTTTTGGATCTACCCCAGGAAAGATTGATAACCCGAAGAAAGAACCTTTGAAATGTTGGGGTTGTGGAGAAGAACATCTACTGAGGGACTGCCCACACTGACAACAAAATAGTCGGAGAATTTACAACATTCAAGAAGATACCACCATCAATGACGTGGCCAGGAGCGTGCCGCAAATTTATGCATCCTTGGATAATAAACAAGATGACCACCAAGCTTCAGTGGTGGAGATGGAAGGTATGATCACCAACCATCTAGTGTCTATTCTAATTGACCCTGTTTCAAATTTGAGTTATATAGCCCCTAAGGATGTTGATAAGTGTAAATTATTGCCACATAAACATGCCAAGCCATGTTTGGTACAGTTAGCCACTGGCACCAAAACAAAAGTAATGGAGGTCATACCATCTTGCGAATTCACTATGGGTGAATTCCGCACCCAAACAACCCTTAACGTATTACCCCTAGGATCGTATGACCTGTTGATTGGTATGGACTGGCTAGCCACACATAAAGCCAGATTGGACTGTTACCATAAAACCTTAGAATGTGTAAGTGAAGAAAGAAGAAGGATAACCCTTCAAGGGATCCAAAAACCTATCTCAGTGAGACAAATATCAGCCCTTCAAATGAGAAAGTATTGCAGAAAGGGATGTCCACTATATGTGATACAGGTGTTGGAATTAGTTGAAGATGACAAACCAAGCCTCGAAGACCACCCCACACTAAGAGAATATAGAGATGTGTTTCTGGAAGAGGTATCAGTTTTACCTCCAATAAGGGACATTGACTTCTCGATAGAACTTGCACTAGGAGCGGTGCCAGTGTCTAGGACACCCTACAGGATGAGCACACCCGAGCTAGTTGAGATTAAATTACAACTAAAAGAAATGATGGACAGAGGCTATATCCGGCCCAGCGTGTCTCCATGGGGAGCACCAGTCCTGTTTGTGAAAAACAAAGATGGTACCCTCTGACTATGCATAGATTATAGACAACTCAATAAGGTAACTATAAAGAACAAGTACCCCTTACCCAGGATCGATGACCTGTTCAATCAATTGGGAGGTGCTTCCATCTTCTCAAAGATTGACTTGAGATCTAGATACCATCAAGTCCAAATCAAGGGTGAAGACATCCACAAAACTGCCTTCAAGAAGAGATATGGTCACTATGAGTTTGTAGTAGTACCATTTGGATTGACCAATGCCCCTTCCACTTTTATGTGCTTGATGAACAATGTGCTCAGCAAATTCCTAGACACATTTTTACTGGTTTTTATTGACGATATAGTAATTTACTCCAAGAATAGAGAGGAACATGAGGAACATCTTAGACTTGTGCTTCAAGTGCTAAGAGAACATCAACTCTATGCCAAATTTAGCAAGTGCAACTTTTTCCATAAGCAAATACATTACTTGGGCCATGTCATATCTGAAGAGGGAGTAGCAGTAGACCCTGACAAGATCAAATCTATCATGGAATGGCCTACCCCAAAGGACGTTTCAGATATCGGATCCTTTATGGGCTTAGCAGGATACTATAGGATATTTATAAAAGGATTCTCCAAGATTGGTTGTGTAATCACTACCCTCTAGAAGAAGGGAGTTAAATTCCTTTGCACCCCAAAATGTGAAGAAAGGTTTCAGTCCCTCAAACATCTACTAACCCACGCACCCGTGCTGAAGATTGTCGATCCCAAAGATGACTTCCTAGTGCGCACAGATGCCTGAAAGGAAGAGCTCGGAGGAGTCTGTATGCAAGAAGGAAGTGTAATCTGCTATGAATCCCAAAAATTAAATGAGCATGAAGCCAACTATGTGACCCATGATCTAGAGTTGGCCGCCATAGTGCATGCCTTAAAAATGTGGAGGCATTACCTCCTGGGAAGGAAATTTGTACTTATGATAGACCACTATGGATTACAATATCATCTTGACCAACCAAATCTCAATTCCAGACAAGCTAGGTGGATGACCCTCCTTAGTGAGGTTGATTTTGAAATCAAACATGTTAAAGGAAAGGAAAATAAGGTGGTTGATTCCCTTGGCAGAAGTATGAAAAAAATTCACCTGGTAGCAGTGAGCACCTGCGAGACGAATGTCAAAGAAAGAGTCAGGAATGCACAAGAAACAGACACATTCTTCCAGACCGTAACCTCGTACCTAGAGCAAGAACCCACAGGGATAAAGTATGAAGGCTACCAAATGATAGATGGAGGTCTGCTAACTTACAGAAACAGATTGCATATTTCAGATTGTGATGACTTGAAGAGGTTCATAATGGATGAACTACATAAAAGACCATAAACTGGTCATCCAAGATACCATAATATGATCACAGCCACCAGGAAACAATTCTATTGGCCTGGGTTAAAGAAATACATAGCTAACTATTTAGCTAAGTGCATAGAATGCCAACAGGTTAAAGCAGAACACTGGCACCCAGCAGGATTATTACAACCTCTACCAATCCCAAAATGGAAATGGGAAACCATTTCCATGGACTTCATCACCGGATTACCAGCATCGACCAAACATAATGACACCATCATGGTAGTGGTGGATAAATTGAGAAAGTCCACCCATTTTATCCCCATCAAATCGACTTGCAAGGCGATAGATATCGCCAGCATATTCATGAAGGAAATATTCAAACTACATGGTATGCCTAAAAAGATTGTGTCTGACAGAGACATGAAATTTACTTCCAACTTTTGGAAATCCTTGATGGCTAGTCTAGAGACCAAATTATTGTTTATCACAACCTATCATCCTCAAACCGATGGATAGATGAAAAGAGTGAACCAAATATTAGAAGACATGCTAAGAATGCATGTAATGCATCAACTAAAAAGTGGGAAGATTACCTACCACTGGTGGAATTCACCTACAACAATGGCTACCAGGAATCCTTGAAGACGAGTCCTTTCGAAGTCCTCTATAGTAGACCGTGCAACACTCCAGTCAGTTGGAGTAACCCAGTAAACAAAATTACTATTGGACCCGACATGTTGAAATAAATGGAACAACAAGTGATTTAGATAAAACAAAATCTAAAGGTCGCTCAGAACAGACAGAAAAGTTATGCCGACCAAAAAAGAACTCTAAGAGAATTCAAGACGGGAGACCATGTATATATTAGAGTTAGGCCCAGGAAGAGTTCCCTGAGGATGGAAGCTTGTGCTAAGTTGGAACCTCAGTATTGTGGACCCTTTGAAGTTTTAGATAGAGTGGGACCTGTAGCCTATAGGCTAGCATTTCCTCCCATGGTAAAAGCACATAATGTTTTCCATGTTTCGTTATTGAAGAAATATGTACAGGATTCTAATCATATAATTGACTGGTCTATGATCCAGGTAGAACCAGAGGGTGAATTCCTGCCAGAACCTCAATACATACTATACAGAAAGGAAACCCCACTTAGGAACTGAACCATTGCATAGGTCAAGGTGCAATGGAAACATTTTGGCCCAGATGAGGCTACATGGGAAATGGAAGATGCCATGAAACATGCATATCTGATTTTGTTTACTTCCATACATACATGTCATATTGATAGATAGAACATCATGGATGATGTTCCTTTAAGGGGGATGGAATTGTAACACCCTATTTCCCCCAGTCTGTAAAAAGGCCAAGAACTATGGCAAACTCAAAGATGTGAATGTTTGATTTGATGGACCTTTGTATAAAAAGGTCGATGAATGTAAATTATGTTATGATTATGTGTTGCATGACTGCTGGGAGAGGGATGTGATAAAAGAGGCCACGATGGCTAATGAGAGGTGGTGGAAGGGACCTGGAATGGTTGCATTAACTTCCACTGAGCCAGTACCGTACTGGTTTTTACTTGCTCAAAGACCAAAGCAACTCTCTGACCCTGGAATGGATTTCCCATCAGATTGGTAGGTGGGGAGGCTCCTCAAGAGTTAATGAGGGGATGGGGGTGAACCGCCCATCCGTAACAGCTCCCAGAACTGACCTCGTATGGGGAAATTCGTGCCACACACAATCTTGTAGAGAAAAGGAAATAGAAGAAGTGTGGTAAAGGGGAGAGGAGAACATGCGCGACAGGAATCACGAAAGAGAACTAGAGAAAACTCTGGAAACACACAGAGTTCTGAACAGAGGAGAAGGAGAGTAACCTTCATCCTTGACTTTTGTTGAGCTAGGAGTAGGAGACTGAATCTCAAGCATCATGGTCTATATCAGGGGTGGCTAGTGGTAAATCCATTTGGACTCAGTGAGCCTACGGTTGGGTGGAAACGAGCACCCCTCTTAGCAGCCATGTCACACCTGGTGTTTCTGATAAGTTTTTATATCTTGTATCTTGAATTGAATATCCTGGACACATGCTCATGTTTATACACTCATAAATGGTTTCTATATTGAAGTGTTTTCCATGTGTTTTGATTGGAAATAATGGATGCATGCTTATACTCATATGACCATAATCGGTTTATGTATAGAATGAATAAGTTTAGAATACAAGTTCATTCCCATGAGATTTGTTCCATCTACTTGACTCATGCTATGTCTTGGTTTGATTTCCCAAAGGCATCTCCTTCTGGGAAGTTCCCTTGCATTCTAGAGTTGGAGTGAGTTCCTTGAAAAAGACTATCGTTTTAGTAAACCCATGAGTTTACTTTACCCCTGACACAGAGTTCATAGCTCGGCAAATTAGGAAGGATTTTTAGTCAGGTCAACAAGCCTAGGGATAATTACCCAAGAAACTGTTGAAGGATCATGTGATCTGAGTCTAGAAACCTTGTACCAAAGATAGTAGTTCTCTCAAGTTTTCGACATTTTGGCATTTCGGCACCCAGGAAACCCAAAGGATAAGACCCGTTGTTTTCTCAAGTCGTGAAATCTCGATACCCGAAACCCCAACGCGCTCTATGGATGAGCCGGTCTTGCATGAATAGTTTTGGCGTTTCGACCCCAAGGAAACCAACGGGTAAGACCCTCAGTTTTCGCAAGTCATGAAATCCTGGTACCCAAAACCCCAACATGCTCTGTGGATGAGCCAGTATTGCATGAATAGGTTCAACGTTTCGACACCTGGGAAACCAAAGGGTAAGACCCCTCATTTTTGCAAGTCTTGAAATCCTAGTACCCAAAACCCTGACGTGCTTTGTGGATGAGTTGGTTTAGCGTGAATAGGTTTCGGCATTTCGGCACCTGAGAAACCAAAGGGTAAGACCCCTCGTTTTCGCAAGTCGCGAAATCCCGGTACCCAAAACCATGACGCACTCTGTGGATGAGATGGTTTAGCGTGAATAGGTTTCGACGTTTTGACACCTGGGAAACCAAAGGGAAAGACCCCTCATCTTCGCTAGTCGCGAAATACCAGTATGTGAAACCCTGAATCGGTTTAGCGTGAATGGGTTTCGACATTTCGGCACTCGAGAAACCCAAGGGAAAGACCCCTCGTCTTCGCCAGTCGTGAAATCCTGGTACGTGAAACTCTGATGCGCTTTGTGAATGAGCCCTAGGTCACCGGACATGCTCTTTTGGTAGGAAGGAGGAGTCTCAAAAGAATCTGGACCACCCATTTGTAGGGACACGTGGAGAAGATCTAAAGCCACCAGGGTTCTAGACATCGGAGAAATAGGAATGAAGACCCTGCCAAAATCCCGAAAGGTAGAATGCCGGGATTTAATTTGGGTCGTTGATCAAGTCGACAATCTAGACCATAGATCTGTATGATACCGGGATTTTGAGTTCTGAGGATTCGAAAGGGAAAGGAACAACGCTTGGATCGCAATTCCCTGAATCATGAAACCCCGAAAGCATTTAGAGGATTAGCACCAGGTCATAGGATCGGTCGTATGACAAGCGACCCAAGGGAGGAGCTAAGGATCTATTAGACCCTTTTGAGTTTCAACATTTCGAAAGACAGAGAACAAGGGAACGCTTGCATCGCGATTCCCTGAATTGTGAAAGATGGAAGCGACTTTTTGGTAAGGCTTGTGGTCATAGCCAATGATCACATGGGGGAGTATAAGGGAAGGGAGGGTTTGTGCTAGGCCACATAGAAATTCAGGGATTTTGTTCCTCGAAGAAAAGACAAAAAGAAAAAGAAAATCTTAGTTGTCGTAGTGGGTGTGTGACAAATTGGTATTAGAGCATGGTTACAACACTTGGCCTGCATTGGCTCATGAAAGAGTTGTGCAGAAACTCCATTTGAAGTACTCTTAAAAGAAGTGACTCTCTACCTTAACCCCCTTTATCAAAAGCTGAAGTTAAGGATGAAAATTTCCTATTGTGTGTATGCATTTGAAATATATGAATTATGCGTTGATTGTGAATGAATATAATGTTGACCGAAAACAAGTTTTTTCTTGCACAACAAGCCGATGATCAACCATGAGAAATTGTAGATGCATAGAATGGTGATGCACCACGAAGTGGGGGATGGCTCCCACAATAGAGATGAAGAGTCTGATGAAATGAGAACAGTGGAGACCCCTCCAGATCTAGCTGAGACTATGAGGAGCCTCATGGTCGAATTACAGAGCTGCAAGGCCGACAATGAGAGGTTGATAAAAGAGAAAGATAGAGCTTATCCAACTTATAAAGACAATTGCAGGATGGACCTGACACCAGTCACGCGGGCCAACGACAGACAAAGAAAAGTTGAAGTCCCCCTGAGATACATAAACATGGTCTTTTAAGTGGCCACACTGGGAAGAGCACCTCGAGAAAGGTCCACCCCAGAGATAAGGGACAAGCGTCGGATGATTCCTCTAGAAAGGAAACTAGCGATTCAAAGGGATCTTCTAGTAGAAAAACTAGTTCTTACTCCCGAAGAAAATGGAAGAAGCGAAATCATTCAAAAAATCATAATCTTATAGAATTCAAGAAGGCCAAACCACCCTCTTTCGATGGTGAAATAAAGAAGGGAGAGGAAGCAGAGGCTCCTCAGCAGATCGGAAGAGCGTCGTGTAGGGAAAGAGTGTAGAT
>CBVK0100338005.1:0-10285 GCA_900067695.1 Picea abies
GATCAACACTATGTGGAAACAAAGGAAAAATTACAACAAGGTAATTTGCAGATGAAAATTAAAGATTATGAGCCGAGGGAGGATCAAATCCTCATGTATAGGGGTAGAGTTTATGTTCCTAATTCTCAGGAGTTGAAAAATATGGTACTAAAAGAAATGCATAATGTGCCTTATGTTGGGCACCCAGGTTACCAAAAAACTATTGCAACTACAAAAAAACAATATTTTTTTCTAGGTATGAAGAAAGGGGTGGATGATTACATTGGTAGATGTCTGGAATGTTAGAAAGTCAAGGATGATCATAGACATCCAATTGGTTTGCTACAACCATTGCCTATTCTTGAGTGGAAATGGAAAATGGTGAAAATTTATTTCATCACCAAGCTACCCAAGATAGCCAAGCAACATGATTCCATCATGGTGGTTGTGGATAAGTTTACTAAAGATGCTCATTTTATTCCATTGAAGCTAAGTCACAAGGTAACCAACATTGTAGATATTTACATGAGGGAAATTTCCAGGCTTCATGGTATGCTTAAGGCAATTGTGTATGACAAAGATTCCAAGTTCACATCAAAATTTTGAAAGGAATTATTCAAAGGATTTGGGAAAAATTTGAACTTCAGTACAACATATCATCCAGAATCAGATGGGAAAATAGAGAGGGTCAATCTGGTGATTGAGGATATGTTGAGGATGTATGTGACATATAAACCATCAAAATGAGAAGATTATCTACATTTGGTTGAATTTGCTTATAATAATGGGTATCAAACATATTTAAAGATGAGACCATTTGAGGCATTATATGGTAGGAAATGCAACATGCTAGTGAGCTAGGACAATCCAACATATAGAGCAATGGTTGGGCCATAATTACTTTGAGAAATGGAAGAAAAGATGGGAAAAATAAGGTGTAATTTAAAGGATGCTCAAGATAGGCAGAAAATACATGTAGATAAGGGAAAAACTCACAGAGAGTTTAAAGCGGGTGACCATGTGTTCTTGAAAGTGAAGGCCAAGAGAAATTCCTTGAAGTTGGGGAGCTGTTCAAAGTTGGTAGCACGTTATTGCAGGCCATTTGAGATTCTAGAAAATATTGATCATGTTGCATATCTTCTTGCACTACTTGCATCCATGTATGTTCATAATGTATTCCATGTGTCTTTTCTTAAAAAACATGTACCTAATGCTAATCATGTAATTGATTGGAATGTGACTCAGGTGGAGCAAGAAGGAGACTTCTGAGTACATTCGGTGTGCATATTGGATCGGAAGGTCAAGTTTCTTTGGAATCAAGCAATAGGTCTGGTAAAGGTTAGTAGACCTATGATGGTCCTGAAGATGCAACCTGAGAGAATGAAGATGCCATGCAGGAATAGTACCCACATATTTTTGAATATTTTTGAAGATTTTGATTGTACATGTGTATATAATGCAGTGAGGACAATGCATAAATAAGGGGGAGGGGAATGTAATACCCCTATGTCGAACCCCAATTGTAAATGTACATATTGGTTGGTGAGCCAAGATATTTTGGGGCCAGAGTTCCTTTGTATATATGTTTTGAGGCCATAGTGACTTTGTGGTTATTAGGCCGAAGATACTGAATGCTAAAAGGCCATCAATGATTCCTTTGTAATATGTAATAACACTCGTATATTAATAAAAAAATACATAATCGTTGCAGACCAACCAAACAAAAAAGTATGGGGGGGTATAAATCCACTAGAAGGGAAAGGGGGCTAAGGGTCTAGGAAAAGAGTCTAAGACAAGGGAGCTTAAGACAATAAAATATTATAATAATATTTCCAAAAGTATAATATATATGATATTTTATCCTAAGTCCTAAGGATGGGGAAACATATCATCCAAGTGGGGACAAAGTATTTCCTAATGTGACACGTGCCAATTTGGGAACATGCATACATAAATTTGGGAAATAGTGGATTTTTCCATCATTCTCTCATCACTCTAGTCATACGTACACTGTACACTCCATCAACCATATCTATATTGGGAAATATTTGGAGCTGATGGTAATGAGTGAACCTGGGTGGTCTACACTGAAGAAGATGGTTGTTAGGCCTATGTAAATTTTGAAGAAGTAGGTTGTCAGGCCTGTGAGAATTCTCTTTAGGTGAGAGAATTGTTGGGAAATGTTCCCTTGGTGTGATGGGAAATAACTATAGAGATTTGAGAATTTCTTTTCGACTTGTTGTTGAAGCCCTGTAAGGGAATTGGGGAATTCGAAGGACTATTGAGTAGAGAAGGGGCACACTTCCAAGGGTGGGACATGTTGTGGGAAATGAGAGGCTGTAGGATATTTATAGCAGTTGGTACCTTGATATAATCTTTTACTATGCTGGTTAGATCTTAGCCTGACTTAGGAATCCTTCCCTGGTGGAGTTTCTATCCTTAGATCGAGGGTGACCTATTGCTGAGAGTTAATGAACAATAAAATCTATAGTTGGGAGGAAAGTCTAAGGTCTGGATGTAGTTGGTTGTTTATTCATAAGAGAAGTGTCTCTTATGTGTTTATTATAAATGTTGTGTTAGTATTTATGATATCTTTGTTATGGGTTTATGTTATAATTATGTTTGTGAATTATTGTTGTTAGAAATGCATGTTTTTTCATATGTAGAGCATTATAATTTAATTAAATGGTATCAAATATTTGGAGTTTTTTGTGGCATGGCCTAGCTTGGGGGTTGGGGATGCTACAATTTCAATTTCTGAAACTTCACTGAAAAAAATTACAATGAAAATGCCAAGATAATTGATTTCAAGATTAGTCACAAACCTTGTCTTCCATGGATTACATATCTAAAAGTACCGTGAATCAGAACATAAAATTTTGATCACCTGTACTATGATATTTCTTCTTAGTCTCCACAAAATTTCATTACCTAAAACTTCATAGGAAAACAATTATAGCGAAAATTCCAAGATGAATCATTTAAAATAAATTTCAGGATGAGTGAAAAAACATATCTTCCATAGGATATATATCCGAAAGAATAACGAACCAAAACTTTAATTTTTTTTGTAGGCATACTTTTATATGTCTCCCAAGTAACCTATAAATTTTGTTCTTTGAAACATCTCAGAAAAAGGTTATAGCAAAAATTATAAGATGGATCGCTAGAAGTAGCAAAACCCTAGGATCGATGATCTTGATACCAAATGTTATGAACCAATGCCTTGAAAATGATAAAAAGTCAATGAATATAGTTCATTTTGAGGGGGAAACCTCCTTTTACAATATATCCAATTCAGAAGACAATATAAGATAATCCTAAGACTAGGTCTCCTTGGTATATATACATGAGACAAAGGGTACAATTTTAATGAAAGGGTGCAATGAAAGGTTCTATCTGACCTACTAATATAACAAATAAACTAATAATCAATGCTTATTAGGGTCTTAACATAGGGGCCCAAGGGCCTTAACAAAATTTTATAAGACATGGACTTTGGTCAACATAATTCTCTTCCTTCAAATACATGATAGGAGGAAGCTAACAACCACCATGTGTGTCATTAATTTATATGTTTTTTAAAGTAATTAGAATATCATATGTCTTTTTTAAGTAGTATATCTGCAAGGATTGTTGGGATGTAATAATTGTGGACATCTTCAAGATATTTAATGTGGTATATGAGAGTTACCAATTTTGTATGAATTTTCAAGACAATAGTACTTGTCTTTTTGTTATTTAGATATCATACATTTTTTTTTAACATAAAATTTCCGAGTCTTGGTTAAAAAAAGAAAGAAAGGAGGAATGCTATCCTATCCACCAAAAATCAATTCCTACAAATATCATGTTGAGTTCTTAATGAATATATTGTTATATCATCATTGAACCTTAAAGAATCTAGTTTTCCCTAGATACCATCCTCACAATGAGAGAAAATACTCAATGAATTCCCTAAAATATGTTTTTTAACAAATAAAAATTATATATGCATAAAATTACTATTCATTAAGGAGGGATTTAGAGCTCCATTATGGGGACTTATAATCTAAGTCAGGATGTATGAGTCATATATTCATATTTTTATGTAAAAGGGAACTTGATAGATATGTAATTGATAGAGTCAAACCTAACCAAAATTGACTTCGTAAAAAAGACACCTTATAAAAAGGCAATAGGGAGAGAGTGAAGGTCGGAAGGATAGGTCCCAAAATTGGCCTCATTGCATGTAATGGTTATTCTTAATGGAATCCTTCTTCTCCCACTCTTTCTCTCTTTCTCATGTTTTTGTGGTGTATTCAATTCATGTATTTTCATCAATGTTCTTGTGATTAATTTCATGGCAGATTTGTGTGTTTTCTCTCCTCCTATCTCGGCATTCAAGCCTTCCGGATCTCAACCATTAATATTTGTGTGTTTTCTCTCCTACTCTTTCCACATTCAAGCCTTCAATATCTCAACCCTTAAGATATGGATCATTGGTATCAGAATGCATTACTACTCCATGGGAACTAGGGTTTGAAGCATATTTCAGGTTCAAATATTTTCAACAATGTTCAACCTCCTTTTGGCACTCTTGAATTCCATTTGTTGGGCCATACACTATAAGTATCACATTTGGTCCACAAGCATTGCAGGGTTTTTTTCCCCTTGGAACTTCTTTCACCATCACAGGAGCACCCTTACATGGATTCACTACATCCATTGGTATGCAACATTTTCAAAATTTTTGTAGGGATTCCATGTTTTTCATGGAGGTTCCATGGCCTCTACAACAACCCAAGCTTCTATACAAACCTTTAGCATCCTTTGTGGCCCTCTTCACTTTGTTCTCTCATATTCAACACTATTTCAGATTCATGCAAACATTTTATGATTTTAAAAATACACATGCAACATCTAGAAGGTTGGGAGATCTCATTCCATCCATTTCTCGGCTTACCCACAATTGTATGGCCTCCATAGGAGCACAATCATGGATGGAATACAGGGAAACTATATTCTACAAAATTTATGTTGGTGCCATGACCTCTATAGAGTGTTTCAGAGGTAAAACTACAACTCATTTTAAAGGATTCTTTATTATCTCAAATGGTATTTTTACGAAATTTCATATCATTTTCTGGTTTGTGAGATATGATTGATTTAAGCACCAAAGGTCTTAAAATAGTGTGGCCATGCGTCCCTTGAGTTTCAAGTAGAGTATTCTCATTCCACATGCTATAACAGAGAAAGTATTTTCTACCAATTAGAATCTCTCTTCGATACCTCAAATAAGTCTTTAACATAATTTGATTTCATTATTTGCATCAAAATATATGAACAAAATTGCAACCAAATGCCCACCACCATGAAAATAAGGTGTTTTCATTTCAATTTTTACTTTTTTAGATTTATTAAATCCTATTGTATTTTTTTTACCCATGTAAAATACCCCATAAATTGTAAACAACATTAACAACAAGTTTGACAATGGCAACCTGGTTATGGGTCATCCACAAACCCACGGTTATGAGTTAACCACACAAAACCCTTCTCTTCATTGGCACTTGACACATTGTAATCATGATGATTCGATGAACATAATGACATCTCCTTTTTTAGAATGGGTGAAATGATGGGGACCATCATTTTCTAAGGGGGGAGGATTGATCCAAATATTATGGGGACTTATAGTGTAAGTTCAGATGTATGAGTCATATATTAATATCTTTATGTAAAAGGGAACTTGATAGATATGTAATTGACATAGTCAAACCTAACCAAAATTTACTTCATAAAAAATACACCTTATAAAAAGGAAATAGGGAGAGAGTGAAGGTTGGGAAGTAGAGGTCTCAAAATTGGCCTCATTGCATGTAATTGTTATTCTTAATGGAATCCTTCTTCTCAAACTCTTTCTCTCATTCTCATATTTTTTTGGTGTATTCATTTCATGGATTTTCATCAATGTTCTTGTGATTAATTTCATGGAAGATTTGTTTGTTTTATCTCCTCCTCTCTCGACATTCAAGCCTTCTGGATCTCATCCCTTAATATCTGGATAAATAATGTACTAAAAGTGCCAACAGAACAAAAACTAGTACATAGTTCATGAGTTAAACCATACATGACATATTTGCTATGAGTTCAGAGATGGAGAATTGCTTCCATTGTTGTGTTGCCTCCATTATTGTTCTCTCTAAAACTAGGTGGATGGTGATATTTCCTCTTACGCGCTCCAATATGAGAAGTGAGAGCTAATTGGAGTTGAGTTCAATGTGGAACTATGGAGGAAGAGACTAAAGATAACTCTTCTTATTGCCTTACTATAGCTATGCCCTCTTGTCAACTTAACTCCTGAACCAAGAATTCCAATGCATCCAAATATTTCTTTTTCTGCAACAACATTCCCATTATAATTTCAAACTTGAGATTGAAGTTGGGTACCTGCTTGTTTGAAGTGTCAAGATGAGGCTGAAAAGAGGATGTTAATTCACTGATGGAATTATCGTGTTGTGGAAGAGAAAAACAAGTTTCATGAAGCTCACGATAATCCATATTCTTAGAGTTGAGAGTTGAAGAGCCAGGAAAACTAGAGTGAAGGGGAAGGATTACAAATTGAGGATGCAAGGCTAAAGGTCTTGTGCCGAGCTCAAAATCACAAATTCCTTCTCCCGAACAGTGCACAATGACTGATTTTGAAAATGAGGTATCCAAAGAAGAGTGATGGACTAATGAAAAAAATAACATTTGGTACGAAATTTACTCCAATATTGGCTGAAGGGGCTATTACTGATGGAGACAAAAAAGGAGCCTGATCCAAAATGTTATAATTTATTTAAGTCTTGTTCTATATCTCCTAAGAAAACACAGAAGGTGGTGATACCAACAATCAAGAGTGATTTATACATTATCTCATAGCGATGCCTGACAACTGGATCATATCATTCATTAAGAGGAGTGGGAATTAAGCGGAGCATGCTATAGGGGTGGGCTAGTCTTATCCACCTAGTCCTTGCCGTGGGAGATGTATGGCATGAGCCACGCCATTTGCTGAGATCATTTGTGATGTAATATGCGAACAAGGGGATGGGTCATTCATACCTTTGATTGTTATTGAATCACATACCCTCTTTTTTCCTTGTAGCCTTGTTGTCTTTTAAGTCAACCACCATTTTGTGCTCTCGAAGGATGTGGAACAATTCCACTACTTCAAAATTTCCACAATTGTGCCATATCCTTGCCAGGATAGAGGCGAGGTGTATATCTGAGGGACTGGTGTTCAAAATCATATGCTTTATGATTAAACTAGAATATACCAACACTATTAACTATCTGATTTGTAGATAGGTGGCCAATTTGAGTCCTTGTAAAATAACACAAGCTCTTGTAACGACTAGGAATAACAAAGTACCATAGGTAATTTTTTTTTAAAACGTTAGGAAATTAACGTCCACACATAATTCATAGCAACGTGTAATCAACATGACATCATAATTAAAAGAATTAATGGTGACACATCATCATAATCAATAATGACACAATCCAATGCAATAACATAAATGATAATGACACTTGATCAACACATGAACATAAATAGCAACGCAGTTCCATCCATCACAATCAATTGAAGCATTTAGATAATGATAAACCATATCGCTGAATATTAAATAACTACCCACCCAACCTATCCTCAATGGTTAGGACCTCTAGGACACATAATCAATGATCAAGCCCATGATTCATTTGATTGATTTTGACCATTTAAGGTCTCAGGGCTGGTGACTGTTCTGAGGATCAAGGAGGTGTCTAAATCCCACTAATCCAATCACAACTCACAACTCCAGTCTAGATATCAGTCATACACTAACATTATCACATGGCATGAGAGATTCTAACTACTAAACAATCACACATCAATTTTATTTAATGGCACAAGAGTAAAAAAATTCTAAAACAATCATACATTCACATAATTAATGGCGCAAGAGTATCTAAATACATAATAAATCAAAGGTAATTCAAGACTAGATTCATCGACCCAGGCCAAACATTGATTCCTTGCAATGCAAGATATAATTTACCAACTTAATATTCATCGATAAAATAATACAAGAGTGAGAGGAAATTACCTAAGGAAGGAAAAGACATTGAATCAAAGTGAAGAGGAATATTCATTAAGCTAACAACTTGTGGGAAGGGTCATTTATAGGGGAAAAGAGACGGTCTCCACTACTATATCGGGAGGAAGAAGAGCCCATCGTAAGAAATTTACCACTGGATCTTACTCTGACATACCCTTAAATGGGTCAAGGTTACTACACGATGAAAGGCCTAGCTCAGATTTATAATGTGCTTTAACGATTTTATAAATGATTTTCCAGTTAGGATTTCTTACTTATGGACTACTAAAATAATTAGGGGCCCCAAATTCATGTGAGAGAAAATAATCTGTCTCATCTAGTTGCAGTATTTCTCTCGTAAACCCAAAATCTTTGACGGGAATGGGAATCGAATCATATCAATGCAATTTATTAGAGGAGAGGAGGAGATAATATAATTCAGCCAAAGTGAGGTGCTTTCCTTCGTCATTTGGTTGGGTTTCACAGGTGATCGAGGGTAGTGCCTGAGGGAGAGGTCATTTCAAGCACAAGACAAAGGCACTTTGGCAATCCTGAGCCAATCAACTTCTAGTTTTCCAAGCGAACATGAGATTAAGGGGTTTTTTGAGTGAACCAGAGCTGGAGAAGAAGCAAAAGCGAATGCTGAACTCCAGTGAAAGAAGTGAATTCAATGAAAGAATGAGTGGAAGCAATATAAACAAAAACAACAACCAATTTACTGGGTGGGATTCAACACAAAGAAAGAGCGGAGAAAAAGTGGATTTTCAAATTCCAGAATCATAACGACAAGTGATAAACAAAATGTAGTGGAAAAACTCAGAGAATACTCTAGGAGATTCGCAAGGTAAAATATAAAATGTAGAGTGAGATCCAGGAAAAAACGTTGGGCGATTTTAAAGGGAAAAACACAGAGTAAGTTTTGATTAGAAGAGTGGAATCCAAGCAATCATAGCTTAGTTTAAGAGATTCATTAGGCACATCCAATACAAACAAACACATAGAGTAATGATTAGATGAGTGGAATGCAAACAATTGTAACAAAAATCTTTTACTCAGTTTCCACAATTAACGTTCAACTCCTTCGACAAGAAAATAACGACAGCGTCCGAGAGGAATTTCGCACCAAGGATCTAGCAGTAGGAAATTCGTTAGAGAATCTTAAAGATTGATCCAACTAACAATGTCTTTTGTGAGACATTGGATTGTAAACAAAATACAAGGGTATACCAAGCAGAGTTGTCAATCAGTATTCCCAGAAAGACCGAACAAATCTGTATTGAAATCCCTAACTTAATTTTAATTATCTTACGATTAGAATCATTAAATGGATAGATAAGAAAAAGCCTACATGCTAGAAATGGAAGATAACAAATTAAGATACTCTAGAATTATATTTTTAAATTTTAAAAATTCAATCTCGATAAAACATTTCTTCTATAATTTACAACCATCATAACATCTACAAAAATTGGTATCGGAGTTTTTTTTATTACAGTTGCAGCGAAATAAATAAAATATGCATATATGATCAAATCTCATTACAAATTAACCTCAAAGAGAAAACTGTCACCGACGGAATTGGGCTTGGAGATTTTCTTTGACACTTGATGATT
Source organism: Picea abies (assembly GCA_900067695.1). Classification (NCBI taxonomy): domain Eukaryota; kingdom Viridiplantae; phylum Streptophyta; class Pinopsida; order Pinales; family Pinaceae; genus Picea; species Picea abies. Next base: position 9,701 of record CBVK0100338005.1, read on the forward strand.
CCTTCCATTCTCCCACTTGCTAATCGTTGAGACTTCACCAATACCTCCTAGCCAACGCTAGGGGTACTCTTCTTTCCCCTTAGCCTTTCAAGCCGCAAAGGGGCCACACACACACAAAACCAGAAATCCTCTAGCTCCCAACTCACCTCGCAAGGTAGAGCTACCACTCTCTCTCAAGCTCGGTATCCCAACTCTCACAAGTAAAACCAGTAAAAAATCCTGCAACATAACTTTACCCATAACCAATGTGATCCATTTCTCATATCAACCATTTGTTTTATAGAATTTCCCCATAACTCATCCCCACTTGCACAATTAATTCACTTTTTAATTTAAATAATTTAGAACTATTTCCCCCTTACACTTGTCTCCCTTTCCCCAATTTGCACGAGTAATACACATTTTATTTCAATAAAATTCAATTTCCCTCAGCCTTCCTAAAATCGCTCCTTAAATCACTCCTATTTCTCTCTTTATTCCCCTTATTTCCAATTAATGATTGACGCTTAAATATGATTCTTCTTTAGTTAGAGTAGTGTTAACTAGACTCTAGATTCCTTTCTATGCATACACATTCTCTCCTCT
>CBVK0100338015.1:0-12564 GCA_900067695.1 Picea abies
GGTAAGGGATGGTATAGACCTTGCTTCCTGTTGTTTGGCTTGTTGGTACAACAAAATATACATCCTCTAATATATTGTGCTACATCTTCTTTTATTCTAGGCCAATACACATATCTTTGTAAATTTGTAATTGTCTTTCCAACACCAAAATGTCCTGCAACCTTGGAGGTATGAGCCTCTCTGTTAAGTTGTAATCGTTCTCCTTTAGGAAAACAAATATTGTCAAGCTTGTAGAGTAAACCATTATGGAAATCATAGTCATCCTTTCCATCACCTTATTCTATATGAATTTTTCCATGTAGTTATTGAAACACCTCCTTGAATTCCTCATATTTTGTGTATGCCTCCTTGTATGCATCATGGATAAAAGTATCCATGTGCATTAGATTTCCCAAAGTTGTAATATTAGATGTGGTTGGCCATGAAAGAATGTATTCCAATGTTTTTGTGCTACCCTTCTTATCCTTTATGACAAAATGAAATTGATGTAAAAACCCCATCCACTTGTAATGTCTAGTTTGTTGTGATGTAAAAACCCCATCCACTTGTAATGTCTAGTTTGTTGTAGCTTACTGTGGGCTTGCAAACACTATAATGGTTGGTGATCTATGTGGATGATGGTATCCTTGCCCATTAGATAGTGTTTCCACTTTTTGAAAACTTGTACCAAGGCATAGAGCTCCTTATCACAGGTAGGGTAGTTGATATTTCCCCCCTGAAATACTCCATAATTATAGTAGACGAGCCTTCCTCCCTGCATCAATATTGTTCCCATGGAATTCCCAATTGCATCTATCTCCACTTCGAAAGGATTCTACAAGTTTGGCAGTGCGAGCACTGGTGCTTGACTGATATTTATTTTCATCTCAACAAAGGCCTTCTATTGATTCTCCCCCCACTAGAAACTCTTACCACTGGTTGTTATGGCAAGGCGTGGTGCAGCTACAGCTGAAAATGAATCTATGAACTTCCGCAAGTATTTCATTTCCCCAACAAAAATCCTAACTACAGTGACATTTGTAGGAACTAGACATTTCATGATGGCCTCCATATTTGAGGGATATATCTTGAGCTCCCCTCCACGGATAACATACCCCAAATACACGAAACATTGTTGAGAAAACCTCGCATTTCTTGAGATTTTTCAGCAGTTGGTGATTTTTCAGAGTCTATAACACCTGCATAAGATGTGACATATGCTACTCCCAGGTAGCACTATAAACTAGTATATAATCCAAATAGACAATAAAAAATGAATCAAGATAAGGGCATAAAACATCATTTATTAGTCTCATAAATGTAGTCAATGCATTGCATAAACCAAATGGAATAAACAAACACTCATACAAACCTTGCCTTATCTTGAAGGAATTCTTCCAAGTATCTTCTTATTTGACTCATACTTGATGATATCATGATTTCAAATCCAACTTCGTGAAGTACTTGGCATGTTGCAACTGGTCCAATTTATCATCGATCCTTGGCGGGGGTATCGATTCTTCAATGTATTATTGTTCAATTCCCTGTAATTGATACACATTCTCCAAGTCCCATCCTTCTTGGGCACAATTATGATGGGTGACCCACAAAGTGAGGTACTTGGTCTAATTACACCCTACTCCAACAACTGTTGCAATTGCTTCTTCACTTCATTCGCTTCCATAAGGGACTATCTATATAGCCCAATATTTGGCAATGGGGAGTCTAGAAACAACTATATTTTGTGCTCCACTTCCCTCTTAGGTGGTAGCCCTTTAGGCTCCTAGAACACTCCTCTGCATTTTTGGAGAAACTCCTCTAATTTTTGTTTATGCTCTTTAGTACACCCCTCCAGGGATTCCTTCACTCTCATTGACTCATCATTAGACTTATTTTCTCTTAAGAAAAGTAAAACACATTTATTACTATAACTAATCAACTTATTGTCTTGATTGGCACTTACCAGTGAGATCTTTGGATTTCCTTTAAGCACATTGATGACATAGGACTTCACATCCTTGATCGGTATTTATTAGTTGGCTCTCCACATGAATATGTCATCCCTCATATACATGTAAGGGATTCCAAACACTACTCCACATACATCAATGGGTACTACATTCAATTCCACTTCATCAATAAAATCAACACTTATAGCAAATTTAATCTTACATTGTTTTGTTACCTTAATCTCTTCATCCTTGTTTACCCAACCCAATGGGTAGGGACTAGGATGATTGTGAACCTCCAGTCCAAGCTTGTTGACTAGATCTACTGCTATGAGAGTATTCTGTGAACTAGAGTTGAACATAGCATCTATCTTGGTCTTCTTGACCTGAATCTTGATGTGGAAGAGCTTGGTCATTGCATTCTCTTCCTGGTGATGAAGGCTACTTAAATTTTCCTCCTTCTTCACAGATGTGCAGAAAATCATTTCATCAACATCTGAGCTACTTTCAAACCAATTTCTTGAATCTTTATTCATCTCCTTCTCTTCTTGGTGATGAAGGCTACTTAAATTCACCTCCTTATACACATATGTGTAGACAATATTTTCATCAACATCTAAGCTAATTTCAACCCGATTCCTTGAATCTTTGGCTAGAAGTTTATTTTCCTTTCTATCCTTCTTGCAATTCTTTGGGTTCATCTCTGGATGCAGTTTCCAACATTCTTCCTTGGTGTGACCATCAATGTTGAAATTATTGCAATGGTTTTTGGGATATATACTCTGGTGTACAGTGGTCATTGTATTCTTATATTTCCCCCCTTTCCACTTCTTATTCCCCTCCTTGGAATATTCTTGGTTCTCTTTCTTCTTTGAACCACCTGGTTTCCCCTTCTTTTGGCCTATGTTTTCTAGGTATTGTTCCTATACACAAGCCTCATACACTATCCTTGGCTTGAAGAGAATCACTTGTTTTCGTAGATGATTGTGTAAACCCCCAAGATAATTGAGTAGTACATATGGGTTGTTGGGAGAGATACCCAACATGATGGCCATCTTTATGAACTCAGTGTTGTACTCATGTACTCTCTTCCCCTACCTCTTCCTAAAGTAGTGTCATTGGATCCATTAGTCCTCTACATCCTGATAGGGTAGAATTATGACTTGATGAGGGTTTTGAAGTCCTCCCATATAGTTACTGGCAAATCACCCTCTTTCCTAAGTGTTTCTGTGTGGCTTTCCAACCATGTTAAATCATGGCCCTCTAAATACAATCTATCAAATGAAATCTTCTTCTCTTCCTATATATGGTGAACTCTAAAATAAAATTATAGTTGTTGCAACCAATGATTCAGTTTGAATGCATCATTATCACCTTGGTATGGTTTTATTTCCACTTTTGTTTCCATCTTGAATAAGGATTGTGAAGGGTTTATGACACTTGAACATTGTTTTTCTTTCTCTAATTCTTTATGCTACCCCTTTCTTGAGTCTTCCTAATCTTCCAATTTCCCCTCTAATCTATTCTCTAAGTTAGAGCCTCCATAATCTTTGAACGTTCTAAGCTTATTTGATAGAGACACTATGAGGAGGTTCATATTGCAACTGATGTCGGAAACTTATGCTTCCAACCACTCAAATCTCTCTTATGCTATATCTCGAGGGTTATTATGAATATAATCATTCCTCATTGTTAGGGTTTCTGTGACTTCTCGTTCAATCGATTCATAAATATTGCAACTTTCCCAAAATACCCAAAAGAAAAACCTAATCTGATACCAATATGATCTGTAAACTTCTATGGATATTCCATTGGAATAGTTCGTCACAATAGATCTAAAAAAGTACTAAAATATTTAGTATTAAGGTTAAGTTCCTTTATATCTCCCGAATATTTAGTTACTAAGAAAATAAATAAAACGTAGAAAAATAGAGAATAGTAAAACACATTCACACCATCCACAACATCGATGATTTTAAGAATGGAAATTTATATTAAAATGTAGAAACATTGGCTAATATTACTAGTCCTTAATATGCAAAATGTAAAATGTTTGACGATATAATATGCAAAATGTAAAATGTTTGACGATAGTTTTGTAAAAATATTCAAATTTATAAGGATTTTATATAGTTTCTATAAAATTTTAACGATTTTTAACGTTAAATAATTTTATTCTATGGAAATTGGGCGAATCGTTTTTAGAAAAAATGGAAATTGGGGAATATTTTTTTGGGAAAGATCATGGAAAATTAGCACATTGGCAAAGTTTAGCCCCTAAAATCATCTATGAGATTCCACAAATAAACACAAGATATGACCTCGAAAACCCAATACAGGAGAAACCTAGCTAGAAGGTGAGGTTGATCTTCTCTCTTTTCTCTGGTAAAGAAATGATGCAAGTACAAAGAAAGATGCACTCTCTATGGAGTTTCCTTTGACCTATGGCCTGTATGGATGCTACAAAATATCTCCTCCTCTATTATTCTCATATAATACCACTCTCAAATGTTTTTCTAGGCTACGGAACAAGATAAAATGAAAAATAATGGAACCCCTTGTCCTCTCAGTGGCCCAGTATTTAACATATCCCAATAGCCATCTAGGGATAGGTTTTTAACTTCCTAAACCTTCAATTGTGATAAGGTTTTGGACCTTCTAGAATTTTCTTATAAAATACACTATGTGGATAGCCCCACATGTCTAAGTATTGGAGGTTGATGTGCCATCCACTCACACCATGGTGATCAATATGGTAGGTCAACTTGTGGGTGGCATAACTTTCTCATACAAACTTTGATTGTCGAACAATCTGCATCATTGGAAAGGTATTGACATGTAGAAGTTATAATGTTCCTTCATAATAAGTTTTGGACAAAAAAAAAAGGTCGTTTGATGCCTCAAAATGGCTCTGTAAGATTTCTGACTATTTTTTTGACACAAATTTCCAAATTTGGACCAATCGTCAAAATGGCCCTGCAAGCTAATTCCTCCAATTTTTCTACCCAAAAAGTAGTGAAATAGATGAAAAATAATATAATGATCTAATCAAGATCATATAAACCCAAAGGTATAATTTTTACATCTACCTTCATGTTGATTCCATTCATGTCTATTGGGTAATCATTAACCAACTCATTGATTTTTCTCTTAGCCCCTGTGGGTAACTAAATTAACCAATATTTCTTGTGCTTACTCCTTTGCAAGTTAAATATTTCAATAATGTTATATTTTTTGTAACTATGGCTATATCCAAAATCAATTAAAATTTCTATGGGATGGTTATCACTATTACCTTCCACTTCAATCATGGGGGATTGATACTATGATTTCCTTTTGTCCAAGGCTGCATAAACCCTTGGCGTGCTTCCCCCCATATCTTCCACTATTTCAGCCTCCTCAATGTTTTGAACTGTCCTCATTCTTTCTCCTTTTTGAGGGAATTTCTTATACAAGTGATTCCCCTCACATCCCCAACATTGCACAAGCTTCTTCCTTGGCCTTTTCCCTAAAGGATATGTTGTCTTGTGTTCATTTTGGGCTGACTAGACTTGGTTATTTGCTTGAGAGTTATTCTTGAAAAAGGGTGGCTTAAAACCTTTCTGCCTTTTCTCCCTCTTTCCTTTCATATTTTCATTCCAAGTCTTTTGAAAGATTTGCCTCCTTCTGTTATGCTCATAGATATTCCTTTCTCTCCTTATGGTATCCTCCAAAGTATTTGGGTTATCATATTGTATCTTTTCACTATAGAAGGAGGGTAACCCACTAAGAAAACTTTGGATTTTTACCTTTTTATATTTTATGAAGTCAACATACTTCAACAATTCAAAGAACCTCTTCTCATACTCATCCATTGTCGTTCTTCCCAACTTGAGTTCAAAGAAATCTTTCATCTTCCTCTCATAGTAATGCTCAAAAAAATATTTCTCTTAGAAATATCCTTTGAACTTCTTCCATGAGACCCTATTCTCATCAAGGTGCTTGGCTTTATTGATTTGATCCCAACATATGGTGTCCTTTCCCTGCAAGTGGTAGGTTGAAATTCTTGTTTCTACCCTGGAGGGGTAATCATGTAGCTGGAAATGTTTCTTCATTTCCAATAGTCAAGCCTTAGCCTCTTCTCCCTTCCTATGCTCTCCATTGAAATTTGGTGGCTTGATAATCATGAGTTCACCTTGCAAGATGTATCCCTCATGCCTTCTCCTTTGTCTTCTAACAAGGGACAAGGTTGGGATGTTTCCTGACCCTAATCTAGCATGAGATTTCCAAGTGGATTTCTCTAGGGAATTATGGTGCATGATCCTACTCCTTGACTTCCTATCATTTCCATGCCCATATCTTCTTCTATGGGATTTAGATGGTGTCACTTGTCTGACACTAGGTTCGAGATTTGTGTCAGAGTACTTATTGGCTCTATTCTGCAATGTGTTCAAGCTTTGAAGTATCTCTTCCCGATCCTTCATAATATTTTCATTATCATCTCTATAGCTCTTCCTGATTAGAATTTCATCTTCCTTATCTTCAAGTTGATTATGGCCTGGTTATCAAATTCCCAATCCAATCCAAGCAATGTTGGATAAGCTATTGTGTCGTCCACTATTTCTATCACTTCAAAGTATGCCTTAGTGTGCACTCCATCCAAATATATGCTCACACCTTTAATCCTTCCAATTGGAAACACTATGTGTTGGTTTTCTAGCTTCAGTTGAATAGGTGAATAGACTAATGTGGAGTATCCCATACATTTCCATGTATTCTTAGGTAAAACATTGACCTTAGATCCTAAGTCTAATATAATGTCTCCCATATTGAAATCCCCAATGTTAGCATTCAATATTAATTCCCTGCTTGTCCTCCTTATTGAATGGATGTGATTCACTATCTTCTACTGTAATTTCCCCTCTACCTTTATGTTACATATTTCTAATATATGTTGAAAAACGTTAATAGATGATGGATCATTTAGTAGCTTAACACGGGATTGCAGAAAATTCTTTATGTTACTTACTTGTTGTACAGGTTGTGCTTCACTAGTGTGGTCACTTGAGGAGGGAATTTTTGCATTGGTACATTCTAAGTATGTTGTATAGTTGATGTAGATGCAACATTTTGTTTAAGGAACTCTTGTCTTTCTTCCTTGAATGTTTCTTTTTCTTTCCCCACATCGAACTGTTTATGTGATTATGTGTTCTTCCTCACCCATTGGTGTTGTGCTGGATCTTGTCTTCTTCCGTCAACTCCTATCTTAGCTCCTTAGTTGATGTTCCTCCCATCATCTTTGGATTCTGCATAAATCCACTGTACATTATGATTGTTATGGTTTCTCTTTTCTTGGATCTTCCCCAATAATGTTGGACAATCCTCTGTATTATGTTCTGTTGTGTGACACTGCATGCATGTCATAGGTGGAAGTGGACATTCCATTGCATAATGTCATGGTTGTTTGCAAATCCTATTCCTATTCCTCTTCCAAATCCTCCTCTACCTCTTCCTCCACCTTTGTCTCCACCTCGATCTCCTTGTGGTGTGTTGTACTGAGGTACCTGATTATACTGTGTTAGGTTATATTGTGGTTGTGTGTTGTTATATTGAGGTTGTGCAATGTTATATTGTAGTTGCATAGTGTTTTACTGTTGTTGTTCATTATTATATGGAGGTGGTACCTGGTTGAACCATGGTCCAACTTTCCCTATCATCATTTATGCCTGCACCCTATACATATCTAAAGTTATTTCCCTCATCAAGTCCACTGTCCTACAATATTTGACATCATGACCAACTAATTTGCAAAAATTGTAGTATGCATTCTTGGGTATTGTCTGGTACTTATGTTTCATTGGAAAATGATATGTATCATGCCCGCATGCTTTACATATCTCGCACCATGGTCCTCTTGTTGGAAAAGGGTTTGGTATCCCTATTTCCATGTACTGTGTGAAAGTTGGGTACTCATTCTTGTGGTGTCCTTCTATCCTGCATGTGGTACACCAAAGAACTTCTCTTTTCTCTTTTCCCTTATTCTTGTTCAGTTGAAATGTGAGGTTCTTCAAATACTCCTTTAGCTCTTCTATTGTTGGATTTGTCTTATGATACTGGTTCTCTTCCCGTTGTAAGGCTTCTTGTAGAGCCTCTGCCTGAGTTTGAAACTTATGCTTCCTCAAAGGGTATTTCAAATGCGGTAGTAGTGAATTCACAAAGAGATGTCTATGCTACATGCCAGTCATGACATACTTTAATTTACCCTTCAACCATTTGAACCTCTAATCAATATCCCAAACAGAATTGCATGGTTTCTGCCTGATTTCAATCATCTCATTCATGTACTGATCTTCTGCGCTAGTCTTATGAAATTCATTTAACAACAACTTCTTCACATGTGCAATAGTCTATGTTGTTCCTGGTGAACTGTTTACAAATAGACTCATGTACCAATCCAATGCAAGTTCTCTTAGCATGATATCTAACTGTGCAAGTTTTGTATCCTCGTCTATAATTTGTTTTTCTTCCTAGATCTTCTCACAGATAAATAAGTGTTTTTTGAGATCTTTTGATGCCTCTCCCCTAAATTATGGTAACCTGATGGTGGGATCATGTACTGCAATCTTGAAATGTGATGAACTACTACCTCCATGTGGTGTAGATACCTGACTACTAATTCTTGAACTGGATCCTCTAGTTGTTTATCCTTGTTTAGATGTGTTTCCTGCTGTAATTCTTCCACTAAAATTTGGTTGTCTAAATGGTGGTGTTATTCCTGGTGTATTAGTCGCACATGGGGTTATGGGTTCCACACTGACACTGACATGGATGGGAGTTGTGCCCTTTTTTCCTTCCCTTGGACCACATTTCTTCCTTTCATATGTTTCACGTAGTATTTCCTCAATCTGATACATAGCACAAAGATCCTCTACCTCTTCTTCATCACTTTTCAAGCCCTCTTTATCTTCTATGGCTCTCTTCTTATTATTCATCTTATATTGGTAGGGTACTCCACTACACGTATTTCTAGTTGTTTCCATGATCTACATGATCTGGTCTTCCTCCATAATGATTGGTTCCATGGCCTCCTTATTCTTTCCCTTATCCATATCTCCCTCCATTCTTCCAGCTTCTGTCAGTGCTTACCCCCCTCCCCCATGCACGCAGGGAAGTTTAGTTGTCTGAAGCCATAGTCATTGCACCTTTGTGATAAAGTAAGTTCTTGATTGAAGTGTACAACAATCTAATATGCCTACCTCTAGGTCCTCTCAGAAACTTCTGCTCTGTTGCACTGTAAGAATTTTTGGTATCTACTGTAAATTCTGTGACAAACCCAACAACAATACTATCTAACTAGAAATATATTGCGCACGTGAATTTGTTGTTAACTTGTTGTAACTTCATGATATCCACAATATTCCACTCGAGATGTCTGATTAAATTTGTAGGGTGGTTTTATTTCAACCTCAATAGCCACTCTTGCAACACATGTGGGAAATCATAGAAAAACACCTCATGCAAGTCGCTAAACACATTCTTGTCCAGATATTTGCGTGGTGTTATTTTAGGGTTTCTGCTATCCTTCTGCGAAAATCAAGCTCATTTTTTTTTCAACCATATTTCAACCTCCACCTTCATTGGATTCCATGGTCTGATCATTTCTTTTTATACCTTCATTCTATGTGTGATTCTTTCATGGATCCCACTCACTCAATCCCCTATAGTTCCAGCCGACAACATAACCATTTTTTGGTTATTAATCTCTCTTCCTACTCTTGGGATGAACCAGGTTCATATCTGAACAGGTTTCCAACAATAACCTCTAAAACTATTGGCCCTCCTAGTAAACCAAAAGGCAACACAACACATAGAATGTACTGTGCAGTCTCACCCGAGATAGTTCTATGGGTGACTACAAAGATCTAGTTCTTGCAGTCTGGGACAGAGTGGGGATATGGTATTTCCTTTCATCTTTTTAGGCCTTCATATAGTTGTTCTTTCTATTATTCTTAATATTCTTTCATATGTTGAGTCTATGCATGCATTTTAATATATCTATCATATAACAGATCTAGCAGAATTATCCATCCATCCATTCATAGTCTAACTACTTACAGAAGGTAAATATATGATAGACACAATACATAAAATAGGTGTTACCATGGTACTCCCCCTCCTGGGATACATCCACAAATATCTATATTCTTAGTCTCTTTTATTTAGATTTCTACAATATATGGCATCACATGCACTACAATTATGATCATACAATAATGAACAGGGTTTCTCAACCTCTATGAGGCGAACTAGATCACACCAGGATCCTCAGCCTATGATCTAACCCTCAATATCTCACTAGTTTACTCTCCTACCACTCAAAAACTTACAAAATTGTATCACAATATCTCACAACCTGAATGACTGCTAACAAAAAACCACACTCTGAACAATAATACTCTCTAATTGACAAAACCCCAACTTAGGCTTCCTAGGTTCTTATTTATATTGTTTTACAATATTATTAGTCATTACATTATAAAATCCTAACCCTAACATGGTTAGGTATTACTCCCTCCACGTCATGCATGCTTTACTTCTTTGCATGTGGATTTCCCTCGCACGTGTTTCTTTTCCTACTAGCTGTTCTTCTCCAAAATTGGGTTTTATCATCCAAAATCGGTATTTCCTAAAAATAGGCCTATGCCCAATAGGTTCCATCAAAACCCAATCCAATTCATAGTCGAATGGCATGACCAATCATTCAATCACTACCCCCGCTACCAGAGTGACTTCACTCTCATCAAATTTGCCCCCTGACTCAAATATCGGAGGTGAATGCAGTTCGATCTGCTTCTCCATGATAGGCAGAAGGGAACAAGAAAACTAATAATAAACCAAATAAAAACAATAATCAAACTGAAAATGAAAAAACACAAACAAAACCACCTGCTAATGAGAAACAACCATAGTGCAACCTGAAATTTCCATATATCATTTGTGGTGACAATCACTACACACACGATTGTCCTCATCGAGACAAAGTTGCCAAAAATTTTAAGGGAAATTATCAACCCTCTGTACTAACAGATCCTTTTCCACAACAACAGTCACTGGTTGAAAAATCTCATGCACCTCCAATAGGAGGCAATCCAAATCATCCTCCTAATGAGGAAGCTTCATCGAGTGCACACATTTGCATGTTTAATGGGATATATTTGAACACTCGTACTACGAAATTCAACACACATCTGGGTAAAAATGATAAGTAAAAAGTAACTGCTAGTACTACACTGGATCCATCACCTACTATAGCTAAACCTCCATCTGGGCCACTTCATATTAAGAAACCTAACTTTGACTCTATTCTACATCCCCCAATAGAACAATTTGAAAGTTGACCTTTAATCCAAACTTGCGTGTTGCACAAAACAACAACACTGTTGAATATTTGGCTCAAGCACCTTGCGCTATGTCATCTCTCAAAGTTGTACAACATTGCCCTAGACAAAGTAGGACTCTCTTAGCATCCATCAGAGCTATATATCCCGAGTCATCAAACACTATTAGGTTTAACCTGGATAATTTTAAATCATGACTCTCTCACCAATTAGCTTTCCAGATCGATGTCATTTTCCATAATCAACATATTCATCACACGATATTGGATGAGGGGGAATCCACATGTTTCATGTCCTTGAATTGTTGGAAAGACATTAAATCATTTGGTCTCAATCAATCTCCCACCATGTTACATTTTTTTCATGGACAAGGTTTCCGACCTCATGGATTATTACAATCCTTAGACGTTCAATTGGGAGGAAAAATTGTTTCTGTCGATGTTAAAGTAGTCGATGCCCCCCTTGATTATAACTTGCTTCTAGGGAGAAGTTGGTTCTATGCTATGAATTATGTCACTTCATCAGTTTTTTTATATGTCCAATTCCCTCATCAAGGTAAAATTTTGACCATCGATCAATTAGATTATTGCACCCTCAACGCCATCACTCACATGACCAACAACATTCCTTTTCTGGGAGACTCAAAAATCAATTATGATAGTATAGGGGTAGGTCTCTTGAAAGACTCTTCTCTCATGGGTACCTTCCCTACACCTCTTCCTCCCACTACGAAACACATTGCAATGATCAATATGATCTCAACTATGGCACATCAGTCCTTTGAATCATATGATCCATGGATCATGCCTAGTCCCCTAGAGTTTGATACACTAGATGATACCATGCCACTTATTCCTATAGAGGCCGAATACAACACCATCCAGTCTACCTCTCCTTCACCATATAACCAACATCTATTGGCATCTATAACTTATTCGTTAGCATCCTGGTTAGATTCCCCATACTCTAATTTCAATTACATCCTACACATTTTTCCATCATATGAATCTATTATGGAAATTCTTAGTATCGAGGAGGAACCATGGGATGACAACCACCATCGTTCGTCCTTTCTTCCCAGTTTGGATGACATAGAGAAATATATTTCATCTATATTTCCTAGTGATATCGTTAACTCTCCCCAATATTTAATACTCACTCAAGATACTATCTCTGAGGGTAATTTGGGAAATATGTCTCCCACTATCGCTGTCAACATATCCATTAAAGAAGGTATTGTGGAAAACATACAACTAGGT